>UYYA01000116.1:0-116815 GCA_900624975.1 Angiostrongylus costaricensis
AGTGATTGAAATCTTGGTTTGGAGTTTCCTTGTTTGGTTATGGAGGCGTCTGGCCGAGTGGATTGCTATCAACTTGACCTCTGAAGCTCTGAAGAAGGCGAAATCCGCCGAAACGTCAGCTTAATCGTGAACAAAGAATAGTAACACCTCGCGTTTGCTCAACAAAAATACGAAGAAAATCATCTCAACTCAATTCAAAACTTCAAAAACCTAATTTCACTTAATATCCCGCCGCCTCTCAACGGTTTACGGATTCATCGTGGCTGCGAGGTTTCCTGGGTGTCGAACTGCGATGTACGGCGGGGAAATCGTCTCTCCGGTAGAATCTCCCAAGCTGAGAAGGAGTCCGACGTTTCCATCAAAAAGCCTAGCTAAGAGTAAACAAATACCAGGATCCACCACTGTGCTGGTATCAAAGTCGCATGGTGGCAAATCTCCCTCTGATCCACAAGGGCTGCGACTGCCAGTGGTGGTGAAGACCTGAGGGAGACTTTCGCCAGGCTGACTTCGGATTTCCAGGTATCCATAATCCATAATGGCTTAACCAGCAAATCTCCTAAAAATCTTGATTATGCTGGGGCCCTCACAAGCAATGAGGACGGGCAGTTCAAGTATCAAGTATCAAGTAATATCCTGCCGTAAAAAATTGTAGTAGGCAATAAGTAAAAAGTTAACACAATGAAAAGCGTGTTAGATAGAAGAGATAAACGTGGAGTTTGTGGTCCGTTAGCTCGTCAATAGCCTGAGAGGCCTAAACCCAAGCCATGCTGCTCTTCTTTTTTCCTAATTCCTTCTTTGTGTTGTTCTCCATGTTCATTGAAGACCTAAGGAATAAGTATGAGGTCGTCTCTGTTGTCAGACAGCCATCCAGTTCAATTTGCTTACGTTCACATTATGGGCTTTCCACATACAGGATCTCCGCCACATAATATGATTTTTAAGACGCCCGCAGATCCATTGCTGACACCGCATTGTTTCACCTCCTGGAATCCTACTCGAATGAACAAAAACCACCACAACGTACTTCCTCCATAGCGACAACGCAATAACTTCATTTAGATTAGAGTGATAGTGTGAAATTCTCTTAAAAAAGCTTTGGTTCAAAAAGCAATCTGAAAATAAGTGGTTGTCAGTGCACTATACAACGGTCCAAGGTTAACAGTGAAACAATGGACAGTGAACGACACCAAATACTTGACAACAACTTCGTTCTTCACCTACATGACCTAAGGCGGAAATCTGAAAATGTTTACAGTAGACAATAAGTTCAGACTCCATACCACTGAACAATACCAGCTAAATGTCAGTGCTTGAGTTGACTGCCGTATATTATGTCTTTCAGAACATTTACACTGTACAATCATCTGACTACTGGAAGTGTCTACTAGCTTCTGTTAACAACATCAAAACAACTGGAACGTACATTAATCTCTCTAGGGCTTGTTACACTAGCTTAAACCTGAAGGGATTTGTACTATCTTTTTCCAAAAAGAGTGTAACCGATCCTGATCTTAGAAATTTTCACGGCACAGATCTAACAAATTTGATAATGTTGACACATTGAGAAGAACCTCTACTGAAAGTGCTTGCATTATTTATTTGACTGACTTCTCTGTGGAAAACTTCCATTCTAATCAAATCTGGCATTTATCACATCCACAGCCATCACCACCGACCTTTCACTTAGTAAATCCGGCTGGAAGAGCTACCTGTATTTCAGATATAGGAAGTGCTACAAAAACCGCACAAATATGTGATTGGTGAAACCTTACCTGTTGCGAAGTTGTTATGTTGAAGAGTTATAAGTAGTGCAACATTTAGATTTCTCAGCCAATAGCATTAATGAAGGATAAGGAAAAAGACGTCTGCGTTGATCAATCCCTGAGGGATTACGCTATGCATTCCACTTCATCGGCATCGTTCGAGGTGATCGAATGCATACATGGCCTATACATACAACGACTTCCGATGGAATATCGATATGTAAAGTCAGTACTGCCATCCTCCCAAACAACTCTGGTACCAATTTTCTGATCCTGGAAGGATGGAGGGTTTGGTTAGGACAGGGCACTAGATCGAATCAGCAACCACATGTCTGCTGCAAGATACCTCTAACCACTGCGCAACAATCGCCTCCAAAATAAAACCGATATTGAAGCAAAATATAAGCGATTAGCACAACTATAAATCGAGAAAGTCTGTGACTTAGTGACTGATATTATTCTTTTGAACGAATGAATGATGAAACTTGAGACAATTATCCTTTGGCCTGCAATTATTCACTTGTTTATAGCATGCGCAGTTTTTTCACAGCACTGTTTCACGTCTATACAAGTCGGAGTGGAGACCATTGGAACCACTTACCTTCACTTCGAAAGGGTTTGGAGTTGGTGGTCCACTCGCGAATTCATGCTCTGAACTGAGACCACTGAAAGTTTGATGATCGTAGTCAGTGTCGTAGATCAGGTCGTCATAGTCATCATCGGAAGGACGGCGTGAATGACGCTGAAATGCGCATAATCACCGGCCAACTGCAACATTTTCATGTGCACATTGTATTCCAATTGGAGGGCAATGCAGTGGTAAATTTTATTATACATCACTTGCTAAACACATTGCTCTCAGGATTTTGCTGCTTCTGTTGAATGCCCCTGATTCCTCTTATACTATGGATCTCCCTCGAATCACGAATTTTTCCTTAGAGAAATTTCGTGCCAATTAGCCACGAGGTAATGACTGAAACGAGAAGAGGCTACCCATTCAACGCCGTCTACGATACCGGAGAAAAGCTGTTCCTCACAACATGCGACAGTAGAGGAGTCGACGGCGTCGGCGTTCTCGTCAGCACGAGTTTGGCGGGATACAACGATTTACTTGAAAAACTAATAATCCGTACTGGACGTTTACGGTTGAAGAGATGATGTGAATCGATGCTGGCTTCGAGTGTTTTCTTTGTCTGCGCACCGACGTCAAGCTATGATGAAGATGAGAAGTTAAAGCGTTCTATATGGACTTGGAGAAGTTCTGCAGAAACGACCATACATTATTTAAGACTATCGTGGAAATTTTATCGACAAGATTGCTTGCCGAAAAACGTCACATTGGGACCAAAGACCGAACAAAGTGAGCAAAGTAGCTGTTTGAGCTTACCACGATGACCATGACTATGGTAACTAGCAATTTCAGAAGTCCCGCTCTAAACGTTGACCGTCCATAACGAGATAGGCCACAACATAGTAAATCGAAGATTTTGCCCAACAGATATCGCTATTGTCGCAAAGTTCTCCATGAGATCCGATCATCTCCTCTTTCATGCAAGATTCCACTTTTCATAGGAACGAAAGAAACCCGCTAACCTCAAGAAACGAATTTCCAAAACCACCATAAACTATGATCTATGCAGATTTAGATAGTCGGCTCTTGTGAAGACACCATTACTGACACTATCGACGAGGAATACGACCAGCTTATTCAACATCATCCCATTACTGCTACAAAAGCTAAAAGCTCGAAAGCTAACAACAGACGTCTTTCTTCAGAAAATTTAGAACTGATACGTCAACGTGGAATCGCAGGAACCACAGGTTATCGGCCGAATTTGCAAAAAAGAAAATGCAGAAAGGCGATGAAAGAAGATCTAAACGAGAAAGAAGCAATAGTTATAGTCCAAGCTGGACAGGCTGAAAAAAGCATTCGCAAAGCCCACCGACCTTTCGTTAATTACATAGCCAAAATGATTGCACTTCGATGACCAGACGAAACAGTTGCAACTTCCAGAAAGTAATTTTCTTCGCATTTTTGTTGAGCAAACGCGAGGTGTTATTATTCGTTGACATACTTAGTGGAAACCTCATAGAAAGCGGCTCTGAGGAAGGCGAAATCCGCCGAAACGTCAGCTTAATCGTGAACAAAGAATAATAACACCTCGCATTTGCTCAACAAAAATAGGAAGAAAATTACTTGATCAATGCCGAGGTTAATAGAAAGTCGGTCGTGGCAGTTACTTCCAGAAAGGTAATGGAGAGATTCATTTACAATATGTATTCTTTCTTTGATGAGCTCACACGAGGTTGATAATGATGTTTATTTTCGGCAAACGTTTCGACGTCTTCGTCTTCTTCAGAGCCGATGATCCGATAGTCCTACCCTGCTATTCGTCTTGACGTGGCAGCTTCGCCTTCGTGTCGAGTCAGGTCTTCTTCAGTGAGCCATCTCCTCGAATGCGGCATCCTTACTCAGTGATGGCCTTTTATACACGATGCTGATGGTGGATATAATGATAATGTCCGGTGATAACAACTTGTTTTTCCTCCGGACATAATCATCGTGCACATCGTGCAGAAGTCGGTGCTATTATCAGCTAGCACAAAGCGATTCATTTACGATTATACTGAGATCTCTATAATAGCCACGTCCTTCCGTCCTCATATAAAATAAACGAGGATGGATACGTCGTACCACCGGTTCTCCCTTCCTAAATCCGACATGCTCATGCTACTTCGGCGGTGAAAAATCGAACAGCACCAGGTCCGGACAGGGTAGGATCTGAACACCTAAAGAACCTTCCATAAGTCCTCATAAACACACTGACTCGGCTCTTCACACGTTACCTGTCTGAATGCACAGTCTCTACTCAGTGGAAGACCAGCAGGACCCTACTATTGTTCAAGAAAGGTGACCTCCACGATATCGGCAACTCTCGCCCAATGTTTATTGTTGGTCGTCTACAAACTTCTCACTCGAGTCATCTCAAAAAGATTCGGTAGGATGGACCACATCCACACAATAAAAAAAAACATATTGAAGTATTCCGAGAGTACAATAGACTGCCCTGTCTCAGTTTCATCGATTTGAAGAAGGCCTTTCACACTCAACTGAGATAGAAGCTGTCATGGAAGTCCTTGATAGTCAGGGAGTCCCTACTTAGTATATTAAAATTGTTCATGAGCTATATAAAAATTTCACAACCAAAATATCACTATTCTACAAGGATATCAACGTCGCCGCCAAAAGAGCGGTTAGCCAAGACGATACCATCTCGCCAAAATTTTTTACCGCCACCTTCGAGAACGTTGTGGGAACACAGGAAGGAGAGATCATGGGAGTGAAAATCGATGGTCGGCAATTACACCGCCTTGCTTGGCCGAGACGTAGTTCTTATACCACTAAGCATTACCCGGAGGGAAAGAATGCTTGCTTGACTTTGATAACGCTTCTGGAAACATCACCTTAGAATAAATCTTGCAGAAAGGATAATGATGAAGAACGGATTTGTTCCGTATATCCTATTCACGCTCAAAAAGTTAATATCTTCGAATGCTAACACGTTTGTACATTTCGGGAAATAAACATGATGAACGACTTTATTCCAAAGCCGAGTAGAAGAAAGCGAACGGCTTGGAGAGCTTAATGGATACGAACGACAACTGATGGATAAGAGTCGTTAGTGACTGGATTTTTCGTGATGTCAAACGCATAACAGAAAGATGACGGTGAGTCTATCACGAAAGCCTTGGAAAAAAAACGTGATTTTCAACGAGTCTCTAGAGGAAGCAGAACCTACTGCATGACTCTTGCACGTGATAGCGAGAAATGGAAGGTTTGCTGGCGCCCCCCCAAGTCACTCGACGATCAACGGGACGACAGGTGATACAATGGTGATTGTTCCAATAACTCCCATATAAACAAATTTCAATGAAGTATATTTGACGATTCTTTGACCAGATAAGGGCAGTCAATGCATGCGTGAAAACGATGACATGACTTTGTAAGAGTTGACAAAGCGGACTACAATCGACCTACCAATACAATAAACACTTCTAAAGAAAGCTTCCAGAAAATGGTTATCATCCTATTGTTCAATTTTCCTGTGAATATTTTCAACTACTTGAAGTATATCTAGAAACATTTACACGGTGATTGACTTAAGGTTACGGTCTCACGCGCTACGATTGCTGGAACATTCGACACCAGACAGCATGATGTCGGCCTTGTAGTATATACTGATGTAAACCTATGGCTGCTTGAAAAATCTTGTTCACTAGTATTCTGTCTGGTTTGCTTTTACCAACTCCTCGTCACACACCGTCACTGTTTTCTACCGTATAACGGCATACATAGAATTATATTCCATTATTAATAGTAATTATTCCCTATTTTTCATCCCTTTCTCGTTTATGGGCTTCAAATTAGTATAGTGGCCTTCACACCTTATTTCTCCTGAAGTCCAGGTTTCCAATTCGTTATTCAAACTATGAAAAAACCTTGAGCAATTCCGTCCCAAGTTCCAAATTTTAGGAGTAATTTAAGAGTTCGAATTCTATACATCCGATATTTTAGAATCTGTTCTCTTCAACTCACTCTGGATTGCGATGGAGAAAGCCCTGGTGGTGGCGGAAGTGTTTCTGACGTGCCTGACAGAACCGCTATCGCATTAATTTTCGGATTATCGACCACCTGAAAAATGAGTTAAGCAATAATATACCATGCGAAAAGGCATCAGCAAATCTCACCGGTGTAAGTCGTATTTGTAATTCACGGTCGATGTACCCGGCTACGTCGCCGATCTTCAGTTGTTTGTCCTTAATCGAGAAATCGATATACCTAAAGAGTAGCAACTAGCGCCTAATAAGACTTCCGAAGCGTTACAGTGTGCCCGTAAGTTGGACGAGGGGAAAAATTACGTAAAACTTCGACCGGCAATAATTGAGGGCTTTTCGATTCTCTTCGGAGTTTTGACGCATCAAAACAGATTTCTTCATCCCAATGCTTGTCTTGGAAATGCCAATGATTTCGATGGAGAACAGATAAAAATCACACAGATTTTGAGAAACGGTGGAACTCGTCCGCGAAACAGCGCAATGCTTGCTTTTTTGAAAATAAACCAAAAATTTCCGATCATTAGAGGGCCTATGAGGTCAAGAATATCATGGAATTATAGGAGAAGCGTTGTATCATCCATACAAAGATGTAGTATTTCTGCTATACGCTACGTTGTCTTACTATAGATCACTTGCCAAATACACTACTGTCTGAATCTAAAGCGATTTCACTAATATTTAATTCACTGCGCTCTTTATATCCAGGAGACTCTAGAGGTGTTATCAGCAATCACTGATCAATGGGAAATATCTGGTGGGCACAATTCGGCATTGAACCAAACCAACGAAGTCGAGGCTGTAGTTGAAACCACAATGTTAAAATTATAGTAGGCAACAAATGAAAGGTTACACCTGAGGACGAAAAGTTCGCTGTAAAACAACACATACGTTATTCTGAGAATGAGTAGTGCATTTTGCACTAAACTTGTCCTACGATTTGACGAACAACAAGAGCCACTTTATCGGAAGATAGCTTTAGTTCGCCGTTCACTTTCAAACACAAGAAGCAATTCAAGCAATTGGCAATAACCAGTGTGGCATCACATCTGTCGATCCCACGGCTTTGCCGAGAAATTCGAGGATAGGAAGTGTGGATTGAAACAGATCCAGAGTGATTTTGCGAATCATAAAACCACCGCTTGAGAAATTATTATTTCTACTGCTTCTAAAATGCAGAATGGAAAGCGAGCAATAGAAGAGTGAGCGTCATAAAGCATTACGTTCTTGGAACTAATGAGGAGATGTCTTCGCCTACCTACTCCTTCAGTCAGAGAAATTCATTTTCAAACAAGTTTTATATCTTCTAAGGGTCGTTGAGCATGTTTCATGGGTAGCTCTTGATCTTCTGTCTTGATTTTCACTAATTTGAAAATCTTGACGCCTACGGCTAGCATTTGCAGAGAACTATAGCTATGGCCACTCTCTAGGAGGAATAATTATTCTAAAGGCATTTCTAATCTGTTGCGGTGGTTGTAAACGAGTTAGTCATACATCTAATAGTCTCTGCTATATCCCTACGAATTTAAGGATGGTGGTATCCGTCACTGGAACCCATCATGAACGCCACTGGATGTTAATGCTAGTGTTTTATGAGAATGTTAAGAAAACCAGTGAATGGAGGGATCGAGAGGGATTTAATTGAACAAATGAGCGCTTTGATTTGATCTAATGAAAACCTAACAAAATGGCTTGTTTGCTGAGCGGCCTGAAAAAAGATATCGAAAACTTTCTTAGCCGAGGCCGCAACACAATCGAGCACTGAGGAATAATGCTCTCCGTTGTTTCTTTAGCGAACAGCTGTTAAGGACTGAGTTAAAAACACGTCTGTGAATGCTATCATAAGTTGGCTAAGCAGAAGAAAGAATTATCTGAATACGCGAAGTCAGGTTTCAAAAAAACTTGAGACTAAAGAGCAGTTGAAGTTATCACCCAAAAACGTGGTCCTGCTCTCAATTTCTCCTGAACGTGGGAACGCCGTGGACCTGCGTCAGAAGGGCATGCGATTATTTCCACTAGGCAGAGTCACTCTTTCTATTCGCATGCACAAACTTTCGATCCGATGGACATCTCTGTTTATCTACAAAATCACTGCACTTAGATGACAGCCGCTTTCGTGAAAAGCAGTTTTTGCTCTCCTGTGAACGCGGCGATATCGGCAGCGTTAAGAAGTTACTCGTCATCAAGGACTGCTTGAATATCAACTGTGTCGATCCGTTGGGAAGGTCAGTATCTCTTTGTTTGTAATCAAGTTTACTTGTTTTTATGTCGAGTAAAAAATAGTAATGGAGGACTGACAAAAGACACACTAGAATTGAATCATTATGAAAAAAATTTGAAAAGAGTAGAAACAGCGTTTGGTCTGCTTGATTAACTAGTACTCATAAATTTGTGTGTTATAAGGGCGCGTGGCGTAGTGGTCGGTGGCGCCCTGCAACACGCATGAATCAATTCCAGCGCCCATGCCCACCAAGCCTTCCATCCCTCCGGGGTCGGCAGATTGGTACCAGACTTGTCTGGGAGGATAGCAGCACTGCCTCGATACATCGGTATGCCACTGAGAGTCATTGTAAAGGCCAGATATGCATTCAATCACCTCCAAGCGATGCTTAATGAAGTCGAAGCACAGCGCATCCCTCCAGGATTGATCAAGGCCGAGAACTTTGTCCTTTATCTTTTATTCCTTATATCCACCTATCCCATACGATAACTACGAAAACTGTCCCATCTGCCAAATGAAAAGAATGGACCACTGGTGCAGAATTGAACTTTGTATGGCCTACGTGTGAAACGATGCCTGTTTCCTAATAACTCTCGATAATTTCCGATAACTAGAGAAATCCACGATGCGCAAACTTGATATGATTGTGGATTGCCGTTTCTGTACTACTCTAAAAAAAACCAAAAACTTGCAACGACGTGATGTTTTAGTTTTATTTAGAATTAAAACTTTTGTTACAAATCCGATTTTATGGCGACTGAATTAAAAGCCTTGTGTCTAGATTCTGATGGCTTTTATTTCAATCGATAAAGTTCACTATGAGCTGAGACATGCCCGTTTGAAGGTGTAGTTGTCTTCGGGTGCGTACGAACAATCTCTAAATGACCTCAGCCTTCCTTTGTTTCACTTCATCCTTCTCACCCATCTTTATCTTCATTTCACCATTTTTACTGTTTGTGATGAACGTCATTGTTTATTGTTTGGTATTATACTAATCAGGGGGCGGATAGCACAGTGGTAGTGGTGTCCGTCATCAAGAACATGATATTAGTCCGATTCCGCACCAGGCCAACCAAGCCTCTCATCCCTCCAGAGTGGGGAAACTGGCACCAGACTTGTCTGGGAAAAAAATCACTCTCTGCAATCCAATTGGTAACACTCCATCGCGGATATCTCAGGGCTTGGCCAGCATTCTACGACATTCAAGATGAAATGAAAATCTTCAAGCAGCAACCGAAATCACACGTAAAAGTTGAAAGATCTTCGTGGACAGGGAATGCGAGGAAACGAATCGAATGCCAGAAGTGCTGGGATCCCCACGGTAAACGTGAAGTCGATATGTCAAAAAAATCAGTTCTATGTAGCTGATGTGGTGGAACGACGATACGACGTAGGCACAATACCGTGGATGGCATTTCTACGTCATATTCCGAATTCTCAGCCTTAGGAGACTGTATTACTAAATATATAAGTTCTTGGATTAGTTTCTTGGCATATATTTGGTGATCACTGGACTTCAACAGAACACTCCTTTGTATGAGGTGGCCATCGCAAAAGGCTTCCGAAGAACAAAGAGAGAACAGCTGGCAGTGTTTTCATAAGTGTTTCGTAAATCCAGATTCACTTGTAGTACGCCGACGTAGCGCCTCATTAATGAGATCAAAGTAAGAAAAATGGGATGGGAAGAGCTTAAAACACATCATGACGGAAAGAACGACCGTTCAATGTGCACACCTGGTAGCCGCGCGCTTTGATTCGAATATTGTCTACAAGATCGATAGTTATTTATACACTTGCTATCCAGTGCTCTTCACAAATAATTTCAACTCATATTCAAACCTTCTCTCTAAACAGAAACTTCCATTTTTAGAGTATAACAACGATCACAATGAAATCTACAGGTAGTTCTCTATTAACGTTGAAACTTAGCAGCACCAATCTTAGAACTCATGTTAGCACACCTACACATACCATATGGTCAAGAACTTTAGCAATGGGTGTCGTCATCTGACCTAAATTAACATAGTGTGTTCTAACGTTCAAGCGGCGCACCTAGCGTCTGCAGGATTTGATGAGAACAGCTCGACCACTGAATCTCTGTGTGCTGCCGATGTTGGCGACTCGGCTGTATGTTCCCGTTGCAATGGATATGGTTCACAGTGGATGGTCCTAGAGTCCATTGTAGTGGTTCAGTTCACATGCACTAGCCATGCAAACAATTCCGGTTAGCTTGACTGGACAGCTGTGAAGTTCACAGTTCCATTCGCCTTTGTTGTCACGCCACTCTCGGCATGCTTTTTTTCGTCTTTTTCATCACCCATCATTATAAACAGTCCAAGAAATGATTTTAAAACAGACAAACGACGATCACCACGAGGGACAAAGTATGCGAGAAGTTCTATCGTCTCCTAAAAATCCAGGTTATATTTTCGTGGAACTTGATAAAGCGAGCACCTCATAGCGACTGAGAATAGTTTTCATCAATACGATATGATCGGTCGACTGTGGTTAATGTGCCAACGATTGACATATAGGAAACAGAAAGCAGAAAAAATAGGTGGAAAATAAAATGACTGCAAGCCAATGCATGCATTAACATTATGGTGAGGGAGATAGTTTGTTCAGTGATAGGAACTTGGAGGAAGCCATTCATATCCAGCAACTCACATATCGAAGGCCAAACCAGCAGCATTCGTTTCGAAAAAGATGTCGAATTTGTCCTTCACAAGAATGTTGTTCAAGTGGACGTCGAACACCTTCAAAGAAAGCCAGCAACATTTGATCGAGAGTCCATTCAATTCAAAAAGCAGAAAATTGCAAAAACGTCTTCACCGTGTTGTTTGAGAACAACAGGAATCATGTGGATACCAAACTTAAAAAGTACCAAAAAATTCCGTGTTCATTAAATCTTGGGCGGCGGACTGCGATATATAACGAAGAGACTCGTCTCGCTGGCAAGGTCTCCCAATCTGAAAGGGAGTGCGGAGCTTCCATCAGGAAGCCTAGCTGGGAATAAACCAATATCAGGATCCACCACCGTCCTGATAAAATAGTCGCATGGTGGCTCAAGGGCTGCGGCTGCCTGTGGTGGTGAAGATCCGAGGCAGACCCTGGCAAGGCTGACCTCGGGATTCCAAGGAACTACAATGGCTTAACCAGCAAATCTCCGAAAAATGGAGATTGTGCTAGGATCCGCACAACAGGTGAGGACGGGCCATTCAAATATTCAAGTAAGTAAGTTCATTAATTTGCTTTTTGGGATAGACACTGGTTCGCGTAGTGAACTGAGTTGCAGTGATCAGAAGAGAAAGTGGGACGAATTTTCAAGTGGAAATAGGGAAGTAGAACTAGCAAAGAGTATAGCTTCATTCATCAATTCGATATCTGGCGAGGCATCTTCAGTAGATGGCTTTCTGCATCATCAAGTAGATGGTCAGTTTTAAATTCTTAGCTAGGTTAATAATGGCCAACTGTTCCTCGTTCATTGCTGCTTGATGATACTAATCACTTTCATATATATGCAAATATTTACAGGTTGAAGGAAGTTCATAAAAGGTTATAGTCCACTAATCTCACTGGAGCTCCTGCCTGTATTCCCGCCTTCTGATATTGTTGTTACCGGTGCGTCGACCAGGAAGAAAAGATTTAACTCTGTTGTTGCATCCTCTAGACGAGCCGATCATCCATACGCGTTGTGATATGGGTTGACATTTGTTATACTTCAAAGCTAAAAGAACTTTTTCCTGCTATATTGATGAATCTACGCAAGAATATTAGTAAATCTTCATCATGCTCACGTTTCGACGGATTCTATTTCTTCATGGCAGCAGGTTTCCGCCTTCTTCGGAACCAGAATGATTGGAATCGAATGTCCATGAAGGTCGTTTTCAAGATGTGGATCTCCGTTTTTGCATCGAGTCGAGTCCGGAGTAGGGCAACAGACGAATGAAGTATCCCCACGCGGCAATAAATGCGAGAAAATTAGTAATTCAAACGACAGCTAAACTAAAGTCGATTTCAAAATTATTACTTCGGTATGCACCAATTCACATACACCGAGTACTGAAGGACTGGTTTCATAAAAACAAATTACTATCAATAGACATTCAGCAAACAATCGCTTTATTCCTGCCACGTTCCACTTCACTGGATACGGCATCATGGGACAACGAAGACCCATATCAGAGGAGCGGATAGCTGCAGAAAAACTATTCGGACGATCACGGCTTCGAGGAGGGAGAAAGCATCGGAGTGTCGAGCACAATACAGGTATGCCAACAACTACTTATAAGTTCATGGATACAAACAATACTGATTATTGCTCTGGAGGTTAAGTGGAAATCGACTTCCAAAAATAAAGCCTTTTTTCGCTCGTTATTCCATTTGCACGGTAGTGTTGTTAATAAATACTTGAAACCTAGTTTCTGAACGATCCACCTTTACTAAAAAACCCGATGACCCAATTTTCATTTCTCTGGAATGTTTCAGATTTCCCAAAATTTTTTGATTGATGTTTGCTCGTAACGCTCTCAGATCGTCACCATCCGCAGATATCGACCCTCTTATCGGAAAGAAGTTTGTCATCTTGTAACGAGTTTTCTTCCATGCGATTATTTCTAGCGTTTCCACAATTGGATGTTGGTCTCTAGATTGAAATACCGAGTTCGTTTTATACCTGGGTGACTTCGCTAGGAGAACAACTTCACTTCACTTCACATCGCAACTTGACATCCAGGAGTGCACCAAAAGCCACGATATGACGTAATCTGAGTGGTGAACATCACTGTGAAACCCGATTCGAGCCCGCGATTACCTTTCCCGGGCAGAGAAAGGCAAAGAAAGGGTATCAGTGGTGAAATGGGTAACATGTGAGCCTCCGGAAAAGAAAATTCTGGGTTAGCAACTGGCCTGGAGTCGAGATTTTGCAAATATATCAGCATCATAATAGTTGAATTTCACATCTGCAGTAGGAAACAATATTAGGCAGGAAATAAAAAGTGAGTACTGTGATATCAAATTGAAAACTTACTTGGGTATTTGTATAGCCCGTCCTCACTGCCTTTGCGGACCCCAGTATAATTTCCATTTTTTCGGAGTTTTGCTGGCTTGGCCATTGTGGCTCCCTGGAGTCCTCAGGTCAGCCTAGCCAAAATCTGCCCCAGGTCGTCACTACCACAGGCAGTCGCCGCCCTTGTGGATCAGAAGCAGAATTGCCACCATGCGACTGGTATGATACCAGGACAGTGGTGGATCCTGACATTGATTTACTCTTAGTTGGGCTTCTTGATGAAAACGCCGGACTGGCCCATGAATACGCCCGCTCTACATCGCAGTCTGACACGCAGAAATACCAGAACCAAAGAACCGGGAAGGATATCAAATTATTCATGAAAAGTGGCATTTTGGATTTTTTTTGGAATTTCGGACTTTGACAATGATTTGGATACAAAATGGTTGTTCTCACCTTCAGTCCTGGCGATTCGAAGTAGACTTCGGAAAACTTCAAGATAACAACGTAAGAGCCGTCATTTTCGATTGTGAATCTATAGACGAGATCACCGAAATCGTAACGTTCGGTCTGGGGAAAACAGATTTGTTGAAAAACTCGAATTGAAAAGAAAGAGGGATAAGATATGAAAATGACCGTTTCCTCAAAAATACCTACAGGAAGTTTTTCCTTCAAACACGAAAGCGATTTGTTACTAAAATAGCCGACTGTTATTAAATATGAGGATGGCTGACATTGATTTCAAGAAAAAAAAACCATGAACGAAGGAAGAGAAAAGAATTAAGAAACAATTCAAATAGCCAAATAGTTATACACCTTGGTTATTCAAGGAACTGATTTTTGCATTAGAAAAATGGTCGCATCAATTGTTTGGGAAAAAACCCTCGTGTTTTCATTCCACCCCGTTTCACCTCACCATTCTGCCCTTCGTTGTCAAATGACCCAATCGTGCATGAAAGCTCTTCATTCGTCCATAGCCAGTACTAGAGTTGCTAAGCGCGTCGTCTTCACGAAAAATACACGAAGAACATTGCTTTTTCCCTATAGAATCTTCTCGCAGGGTGTTGTTCTTAAGACCATCGACTAGGTCAGGACTTATAATCACCTCTTAGAATCGAGTGACATGGAATACCATCTGGATTACGCTCTCAACAACGTTCGTTCGACAATGGTGACTGATCTTTTCTCTTATTTAAGTATCATTCTAGTCAACGACTCAATCGTTAAGAAGTGGAGGACGCTGCAATCGAAAGGTAGGAGCAGTACCAAGTGCTTTTTTTCGTTTCTGGTATATCTTCGATGTCCCTACAAGTTAACCAGGTTGCTGATATTCTGACGTTTCGCTCAAAAGACAAATCTTACGACTTCTTAACACTGAATGCGATCGATACGTTTGAGGACATTTGTTCCAATAAGCTAAAATGGAGCACCAGTCAGCATCGAAATCAGCGAGCACTCTTTCCTTTACAGTAATGTATCACGTTAGACGAACGGTATCATCAGCAAAGCGGAAATAATGAATCTATCAGTCATCGACTTCCATCCCACGTTCTCCAATTCCAGTTTTTGCATGACGCATTTATACAAAGTCGTCGATTTCTCTACGATTGTAACGTACATACCCTCTTAGTTTACTTCACATTATATGCTCGATTTTTTTGATTCTGATACTACGATCCTGATAAGTGCATCGTCGAGATAGTTGAATGCATAGTTGTCCCCTATACAAGGTGGGCCTATCAGTGTATCAAGCCAATGATTTTATACACCCGCAAAATTTGGTACCAGTCTACCAACCATAGAGAGATGGACGAGTTGACGAGCCCGAGGCGCAGGATTGAGCCACTGACCAGATTTTTATTGCACTGCACCTCTAACCAGTTTGCTACACACGTCCTACTTGCAGCAATCCTCATATTTGCAGACACAAACTTTCGTTCATGAATCCCCAAGTAGCCCTGGCCAAAATCTGCCCCAGGTCGTCACCACTACGGGTAGTTGTCGCCCTTGTGGAACATAGGGAGATTTGCCACCATGCAACTAGTTTGACACCAGGACGGTGGTGGATCATGGTATTGGTTTACTCTTAATTAGGCTTCCTGGTGGAAACGCAGGACTCCTTCTTAGCCTGGAAAACCGGGCCGGAGAGATAAATCCACCTCGTCGCATGTGCATCGCAGTCCGACGCCCAGGAACACCTCCCAGGCACGACGAGGGGTAAACCGTTGGAGGGCTGCTTAAACAACAGTTTGAATATCGCAAAAGCCACACTAGACCAAATTTTCACAAAAAGCACTGTCAAACTGTAAACAAGCTACAAATGTGGTGGCATATCCCTAAGAACTTTCTTGAAAAGTCCATCTGTTCCATCCTTTATGTGTTTAGTCAAAATACGTTACCTAATAGAAAACTACGCTTATCTCTTCGACTAGCAAGATGTTTATAGGGCAATCTTTGTTGATATCGTAAAGAGCGAGGCCACGCTTAAGATCCATAGATCCTTCGTATGAGGCTTTCTGAAGATGTCAATTCTAATCCGACCTACTAAGTTTCAACTTCTTGTTGCCAGGTAAAGAATGTCTGGCAATGACGAACCTAACAACACCTATCTACAACGATAAACCAATCTTATTGCACAAAGATGGATGACGAAAGATGAATGCGATAGAAACTCGGCGAGTTGACGAAGATATCCGAAAAACTAAACCGATGTGTTCTTCGAAACCTCTAATAGGCTTTTCTGGCAGGTATGTTTTCTTGAAGTTCAATACAAAGTCTAATCACAAACGAAGCTCACCGTTTAAAAACCATGTTTGAAGACTTTTAAGTTATGGAAAATATCAGTGTATACCGTGGTAGGCACGGTAGAGATAGCGGAATCCAATGAATTTTATCAGCTTAATGAGAAAAGACTTAAAGGCTACGTAAACTGCAATGAGTAGAAGAAATTTCAGAACTGAGAAACCTTCAAAAGGCTTGTCGACCAATGGTTTGTATCATGTCATGCACTAACCTTCGTAACACCATGGTAACTCACCAAAACAAGGGAATTCTTCAAAGATATGAAAAGTCTTATATTATTACAAACGGGACGCGCGGTGCAGTGGTCGGAGGCGCCCTGCAACACACACGTGGAATCAATACGCGCGCCTATGGTCCAGCAAACTTTCCATCCCTCCGGGGTCAGCAAATGGGTACCAGACTTGTCTGGGAAGATATCAGCTCTGGCTCGATACATCGGTAGGCCACCACGAGTCTCTGTGTGGGCCAGATATGCATTCATTCACCTCCAAACGATGCTTAGTGAGAAATGCATGGCGCATTCCTCAGGAATTAATCAACACCGAGAGCTTTGTCCTTTATGCTTTATTTATTATAAATGATACCATACCTCGTAGAGTGTTCTGTCCTGGGATGGTGCATTTGGAAAAAAATATCTCGTGCCGAAGTCCGAAGCAACACCAAACGTACTGTCGTCTTCCTCGTACACGATACCGTACGCTCCGACATGGCGGCTTCCACCTAACTACTTGTTGAAAAACACACATGGATATAAGATTTAAAGGCGGATAATAAGAAATAAGAATTTTAAATAGTTTAGATGTTTCCTAATGTCATAAAATATGAGGCCCGAAAAAAGCCGTGGGAGAAGACATTTTCAAATGTTTTGGAATAAGTCGGTAATCACATTCACTTAGGCTAATGTAGCACCCTTTTATAGGTTGGTGCAAATCAATGCAAGGAGGGACCGTGAACTTTGAGCCATAACTACGCTCAAACATAACATTATTAATTAACGTAACATACATTGGAATCAAAATATTTTTGCAAAGGCACATGCTCATTTATTCTGATGATAAAGAGTTTCAGAGATCCTTAATTTAAAAAATTCTAATAAGGGATTGGAGGTCGTCATTATCAAGTCTGCTCAGGTCATTCCCTGAGCAACAGAAACGACGACTTCTCGACCGCCTTGTGATGTGCGATAAAAATTGGGTCCCGCGCTGCAATCAAAGGCACTTAGCACAGTGTTTGGAATGAGATGGAACTCCTAGGCTTTTTTTAAAGTCTCACTTAGGGCAGAAGGTTACATTGGGAATTCTGGCGATCCATACATAGAACAGTCCGCTTTACTTAATTGGCAAGGGGAATATAGTTCTATGAATCAGTCCTCGGCACTGAATAATCATTAGCTTGAAGTAGAATGCTCGACTTTCTACGAATCTACAACGTGAGAATTTTCGACGTACCCACAAAGCGCAATCTCAAGTTGGAGTTATAGCCATGCACAAAAATGATAGCAACACAGTATTAACGATGCAAAAATATCCCGATGGGTAATAAGTACAAGCGCGAAGTCGAAGGTGGAGCGCGAGTGTACGAGCAACAGTTGAGACTAATTGAAATGACTGATAATGCTCCTTATATTCCTTCTGTAATGAACGCTAATGGGCGGGGATTTTACAGAAAAAGTAGAGTTAATACCCAAAGGAGGATTCTATAAAGTTTCTCAGGTAGTACAACCTGATAGAGCTACTTGAGCAGAAAGTTCGTGAAGCCTATACAATGGCTTTTACACAGAGAGTTCATGTGAAAGCGATGGAATGGCTTCTACATTATATGAAAGAGACACAAAAATATACAAGGGACGGATAAATTTGACTAGCAGCAAACATAGCTAATAAAGGAAATAGAAACTATTTATGGAATGGTTACTACATCAACTGTAACTTTTCGAACCTTAGGAAATCATGACAGAAGGGTGCAATTCATCAGTAATTGGAGCAACTGTGATCGTAATCACAGCACAAGCAGCAGTGCAGAAGTCGAATAAGTACCACCACAATACTCTGCCTCGGCTATCATACTTTTCGGACCTCCCGATAACAAACCACTACCTACCTTTTTCAGCATCTCAACAACTAGTTACAAACTGAAGACGTTGTTAACAATGTCTTCGGAGTGCTCGTCGTGTACAGAACAGCACAAGCTAACGCATTATGCAAGATATACATTCTATGCAATCTTACGCGGTCTCCCAAGCGGCCCGTATGATCGTCATTTCGGTCACCCCTTTTTTGTTGGCTTATTTTTGCGCAGAGACCCTTTTTCCTGCACCTCTTGCAAATAATCGGTAGCTGATCCAACACGTGCTGTGGCGGGCGTCCGCCCGCAAACGCTCCATTCTCACTGAGTAATATACAAGGACGTTCTCTTGCACGAGTTCATTGAGTGGTAATTTTACTGGAAATTGACTCCTATTTTAATTCAACGACAATAATGAACAGTAGTTATACGATGGAATAGGTCCATATAAATAAAATACCAAAATCAGAAACTGCGTGAGTTGTAAAACACTTCTGAATGACGGTAGCAATGTTCTTGTATAATGGACCACAGTAACAAACAATGAGTACTCATAGAGCAATAGAACAAAGTCTGCAACAATTCTGCCATGTCTACAACCCCTCAAGCCCTCTGGCTATCGAAAAATTGCCATTTTTGTCGAAATTCAGCAAGTCCGTAAGTGCTGAAATGGGGTACCGAGCCAAGGAGTAGGAATAAACGCTAAACGACGCTCGTTCGTTATGTATTAACGAAATGAATAAATCACAACGTAGTCAAGTTTTATTCACTGCCTATTCTTTCTTCATGGCAAGCTATGGTGCGAAATGTAACCGCAATGACGCTAAAATATTTGCAAAACTCCGGACCACCGAGTAAGAGCGGGCTCATCCCCACCGCAGACACCTACGGTCCGCAGTTTTGCAAAGATATCAGCATCATTGTGGTAAGGACTAAAGTTCTACCTTTTTGGCGAAAATTTGTGGATTTCAATTGTTCTCAACTTGATAATTTAATGCACGAAGTTATGCTTGAGTCCAATTACAATGATTCAAAATTGAAGGTCTGTAACGGCAACTGCTTGTCACCGAAGGTATAGAATTCCCATAAAATAGCAAAAAGTTTAAAGGAAAAAGCTGTGGAAATAAAGGAAAACTTCCGGAAGGAAGGATGAGAGCTTTATTGGAGTATTAGACACGAAAACAATGAAAAGCACTTGCCTAAAAAAGGAGTGGGAAAGCAAATGTCTTACAAGTTTAATGTCAAGGTTTAATAGTAATAGTCTCAACCTCAGTTTTAATAGCAATGGTTTCGATCAAAATTCATAGTTCAGTGACAGCTCAGCATAGATGCTCATGGATAACTTGCATCCATTTCGCCAGAAAACAATTGCCGGTCGCTTGGCCGGAGGTTCCACCTGAATCGAGCATAGCATGTTCCTGCGCTCTGGCGTGATCGCAGCAGTGTTAGGGAACCAATGCAAACCTATCCACTCAATAAGCTTGCGTCCCAGAGCAACGGCATTTACATTTTCGACATGTGGTTTAGAAGCTAACCTGCTTAGGACACATACCGCTGAGGGAGACTGTAAACATGAAACAGACAATCAAAGTGAAAATAAGTAAATAAACAAGCAAAAATCTAGAGAGTCGTAAAAATACAGATCTCCTATACATTTGTTTTCCTTGTTCCAAAGAATATTTTCAGATTAGAATTATAACGTTTACGAAGGCGAACAAATCGAAATGGACGCCACTCTGATTACAGAGACCACCACGTACATGTATGTTAGACATTCAATGAACATGGGGAAAAACATGAATTAGACAGAAGAAGGAGAGCACCATGGGCCGCATTCGGGCCTCTCAAAGAAGCCTGCGATCAACTAACAGACGCAAAACTCTGCGCTCAAATTTTCAACTCAACAATGCTCCCAGCTCTTTGCTATGCAGCAGAAACGTGGGTTGATACTTTAACCACGTCACGAATACTATACGCTATTCACAGCCGTTGTCTTTTGAAATATAACTGGCACACACTATATCTTTCCGGGACGCAAAGCTCTGATCTTCGGAACCTATTCCATCTTCTGGATCCAAGAGGATATACGTCATTAGTGAAACACAGATGAGCCGATCACATAAGGAGGGGAACAGGTGACAGATGGAAGAGTGGAGCAGTGGAGTGGACTCCAAGAGAACGCAAGAATCCTCCTGGAAGACCACCGAAGCGATGATCGTCCATGGTGGTGGTCTGCTTCAACAATGGTAAACAATCGAACATGGTGATGTCCACGAAAACCGTTCCGAATTCCTAAAATCGTTTCCATCTGCATTCGCAGTCCAGGCGGACGTCACCATGTTCGAAGCAAACCACCACCATGGACGATGATTGCGCAACACAGAAACGAGTGGAATTTATGCTGGAGCCATCACCAACAGTGAAGACCGACCATCCAAATAGCGAAGTAAGTATTAGCAAACTTTTGGTAAAAGTCTGTTCTTCCTCAGATTTGCATCTATCCCTGAGCGCATCCTCAGGCGCAAGGTATACGCTTGCTCTAACCATTCTTTTGTGGTGTTTTAGGGTGTTGCTCCAAAAATGTGGGCAAGCCTGACGTGCTCTTCGAGTGAGAAAATGTTTCAGTTGTCCTCTTAGAATTCAATGAATGATCTAGGAATCAAGTAGTAAGAAGAGAAAGCTGGAGTCGAATGGCTCACTTTTTCCACTTTTACTTCGATGGGCATCATTCCTTAGTTGAAGACAAGAGAATTATTGTTCGGAGACGACGGTTTTCATCGAAGCTCTGGACATCGAATGTTCTCAGGTCAATCAACCACCGAAAGCAAATTACAAGATGCATCGGAACTAGCAGCTGAACTTCAAGATGGACCAGAAAGAGCTCGCCATTACTAACTGTCACTTACATGCAAGAAGAAAAAGAAGTCGAAGACATTACGTAGCATAAAGTAGTAAACTCTACTGTTTAATATTTTCGGAAATGCATAAATTTCACTGTTGGAATATATCAAATAAGATAATCTCATATTATACGATGAAATGAGATTTATGGAAAAAATCATGAAAATACTTCTTTACTGGTTAGATCCCTAAAACATGTAGGAAACGTAGGTATAACAGTCAAGAAATACGATTGCATAAAGACTTACCGCAATTAATAGCGTATAGTACACGTTTGGAGAGGTCTGGAGGCTCGGCATTATGGTTAGAAACGTTTGGAAACTCGATGTTACTTTTGGAGTCGTCTGGAGGATCGGTGCTACCTTTGGACGCCTCGTGAGGCTCGGTGCTGCGTGTGGAGATGTCCGAGAGTTCAGTACTACGTTTGGAGGCGCCTGCAGGATCAGTACTCACCAAAACGATTTGCAGTACCAAGAAAAAAGCGACTAGAAATATCGACATGAAGACTGGACCGGCAAATCTAGAAAAAAATGATTGATCTTAGTCAGGGAAACTGTCAATCAATGCAGAAATTTCGAACAATCTCGAAGAATTTTCACTAGAATCAGATGAGTAAACAACGTTGAAAGAGAAACGATTAACCGTTATACAAATAAGTCGTCGAAAGCATCAATGAGGGAACTGCAAAACATTTTATATAACAAGAGAATCATTACATTGAATAAACGATTCTGAGTAAACAGATGACTCAATCGTGATTGGAACGGAATATGCTAAGAGATGGAAGACCGATGAGCTTTTCCAATCGGAAACTAACTGCTATGAGTTACTAAGCCATTGTCTTTATCTAAACAAATGAAAAAAAAATGAAAATGACATTCAAGCCAAAACACTACTTAGCATTATGACTGAGCTCGACTTTCAAATGTCTAACGAAACAATGGAGTGGACAGCACAGGGACAGTGTTGCCGACTACCACAAGCATGGTGATGGTTCGATTCCGTCTCAGGGACACGAAGTCTCTCAACCCTCCTGGATCGCGAAATTGGTATTGGACTTGTCCGAGAAAAAATCACCCTCTGCGTTCCAATTAGGAACGCTCCATTCCGGATATCTCAGGACTCCAGAGAGAATCGACTCGACTAGCATTCTACGACATTCAAAATGAAATGAAAAATCCTCTAGCAGCGGCCAAAGCAACACGTAGGAGTTGGAAGACTTTCGTGGATCATGAATGCGAGAAAATGAATCGAATGTGAACGTGCCGGGATCCACCCAGTAGGCGTGAAAACGGGTCATACAAAAAATATTTTTGAAAAAGTAAAAACGAAACAATACTGTTAATTTGTTATGGCTGTAGACGAATCTAACAATGGAATTTGAAGAACGTTATCTTTGCTAGGTTTAGAAACTTAATAGAAATATCCCGGTAAAGATACTGAAAAATGAAGAGAAAAATCTGCTAGTTGTCCTAGATGAAACACTTGGATGTCGATTGGAGAACCCAATTACAAAGTCCACAAGGGCAACGAAGCGATCGGCGGGAGTGAATGCACCAACCGGGCCACACGCAGAAGCATGACTACCATCTGGAACAACATGGATGGACCTGTGCACTCGAGTGAACACCAAACACCATCGACGACGTTATCACCGAGAGATACGAAAATTCGCAAGCCGAAGCGTGTGCTTCGACAGAAAAAGGAGAATGAAAATGCGAGCAGAAAAACCAAAAAGTACGAAGACCATCGGAGGAACCGTTGCTGAATAATCGCATATATTTTCTTCCGCATGGTCGCTTGAAAAAAAAGGACGTGTGTGGTGCAGTGGTTGGAGGGGCCCTGCAACACCCACGTGAAACCGATCCCAGTGCCCATGGCCCATCAAGCCTTCTATCCCTCCGCGGTCGGCAATTAGGTACCAGACTTGCCTGCGAGGGTAGCAGCACGGGCTCGACACATCGGCAGGTCACTATGAATCATTGTAAAGGCCAGATGTGCATTCAATCACCTCCAAACGATGCGTAATGAAATCGAAGTACAGCGCATCGGTCAGGGATTGATCAACGCCTAGAGCTTTGTCCTTTTTTATTCCTTTGTATTTTTACCCTTTTTAATTAACTTCTTCTATTTACTGTCTATGTTATTCACCGCAGGTTATTATGTGAAAGACAACCATAGTGATGCTGAGATATTAGCGAAACCCAGACGCTGGGCCAGAATCGAACCCACGATTACCCTTTCTGGGGCTCACGTGTTACCCAATGTAAGCTAAACAATGTGATTTTGACTAAAGTTTCAGATTAACTGGGTTGAATGCCAATTTGTGCTAGTCCACATCATTCCTGTTGATGGGTGATTCTGATAACAGCGTTAGGATAAAAAAATTGCTCAGAGAAAGAGAAAACAAAAGCCTCGGTGGTATAGTGGGTGAAGCATGAGCTACCAGAAAAGTACGTTTGAAGTTGGTCTGGAGCCTGAGTTTTATTTTTTTTTTGCAAATATCTCAGCATCATTAGTGAGCTTTATCAAATACCCAACAGTGCGTTCTACAATGCCTGTCCATAAGGTGGAGATGGAAAGACAGATTGTTTTTTTTCTCGCCGTAAACTATCATTACTTCCCAAAAAACCCATCACTTTCAAGGCTTTTCACAGTATCCAATCTTTTTTTCCAGTAACAAGGAGATATGAAAAGCAGATCGAATCTTAGCAATGTCCATTTGTAGCGAAGGTATTGCAAAGAATATACTGTGCCAAAAAATTACAAGACTTGTAGCATATATTATTAAAGGTTACGCAACTTCACAACGAATATTTGGCTCAAATAATGATTTACAAAGCTTGCCGAGGTACTCCTGCCAACGGTTTAGCGGTTCATCGCGGCTGGGGGTAATTGTAGATGCCCAGTTGAGATGTACAGCGGGGGATTTATTCCACTGTCAGGGTCTCCCAAGATCAGAAGGAGTCCGGTGTTTCCATTAGGAAGCCCATCTAAGAGTAAACCAAAACCAGGACCTGTCACCGTCCTGGTATCAAACTAGTTGCATAGTTGCAAATCTCCGTCTGATCCACAAGGGCGGGGACTGCTTGTGGTAGTGACGACCTGGGGCAGACTATGGTCTCGCTGACCTCGCGACACCAGAGAACCACAATGGCTAAGCCAGCAAAACTCCGAAAAAGTAGAAATTATGCCGGGGCCCACATAACCAATGAAGACGGGCCATCCAAGTGTCAAAGTAAGTACCGATGTACTAAGTCAACGCTCTCTTCATCTCCAGAGCAAGTTTGACACCGGAGAGCTTTGTTGAAGGGCATCTCTTACCACTGTGCTACGCTCTAATCACACCAAAAATTGAGAAGTAGATATCAATCCTGCCACGTGCTTTCCTATTTCAATGCCATAAATGCAGACACGATTAAATCTGGTGTCAATTATGACAATTAGGATAAGATAATAATCAAAACTGTGTGATTTATTTTACCTTTTTTCCTGCCTACTACAATTTTCACGGTAGGACACTAAGCGAAATACAACCACAACGTTGCTGAGATATTTGCAAAACTCTGGACCGCAGGTGTCTATGGTGGGGAACGAAGGAGCTGTTGTCCTTTCCGAGGAGTAACGCGTTCACCACCACACCATGCGGGTCCTTCGTTTCGCCTGTCTCTCAACTAGTTCTAACAATCAGCGCCATCAGCAATCACTCGTCAACGGGATTGATTGTAAGACTGCTGATGGCGCTGATCGATAGAACTAGTTGAGAGACAGGCGGAACGAAGGACCCGCATGGTGTGGTGGTGAACGCGTTACTCCCCGGAAAGGACAACAGCTCGTTCGTTCCCCATCATAGACACCTGCGGTCCAGAGCTTTGCAAATATCTCAGCAACGTTGTGCTTGTGTAATTTGTGTTGAATAGTATCCAAATTCGTAATGAAGTTCGTGTAAGCCGATCAAGATGCTCTCCATGAAACTAACGATGCAGAAACTAATTCTGCACGCAAACTAGTAAAAATTATGAGAACGCTTTATTGTACAAATTACTACAAGGTCGAAAAAAACGTTTACTAACAACTTGCAAAAACAGAGAAATAGTGGATGTCGAGTTAGTGGTAATCAAACCAGAATGGAATGCGGAGGGGGTGGAGAGAACATGTTCATGTGAATTGAGCGTTTAATGAATTTATCGACATCTATTAGTGAGATCCCATAGTAGTTAGATGTTTAAGTGACGAGTATATTGGATCTGAGCACCGGAATGAGTAGAATGCATTTCTTGACCACAGCCATCGGAGAATGTGCTCCCTGCTGGGCAGTACTTACTGCTAGTCTGCTCATTCATTATGGAATGCCAAGTCGACATCCGTTGTTGTCGTTGGTAAGAAAAGAAACCAAAGGCACCTAGTTTATGAAAATATGAACTAGGTCTTAGACTAAACTAAAGTACACATTGGCAGATACGACATAGAAAAACATCAAATATTACGTTTCCCATTGATGACAGTTTCCAGCAGAGTATGAAAGCACGGACATAAACGTCGGTCAACATGAGTGAAATCAATAACATTTGAAAAACGCTATTACGTAAGTGTGAGAGGATACAATACTGGAAGCACTTGCATTGAGAGGTAGGCAGTATGCGAATAAGTACGGTATAGTATAGAACAACTGAATGAAGGTAACTCCACCATGACGAACGGCTCAGTTGAGGATCGACCTCCACTAGTGATCATAGACTCTCCCTTGATGAAAAGGAACTCGAAACCATTCCAATAGCTGCATTTGTAGCTACTTAAAACTGAAGGAATGCCTTCGACAAAGTGACAGAAACAGTACCAAATTATCTGACGTATTCTTTTATTGATAAGCTAACTCAAAACTGATGAAAAACTTTACTCCTCTAAAATATAAATAACGAATACGAGATAAATATAGTACAATATATTCGGTGTAAAAAAAAAACTTTGAAACAAGTGGTGTTACTTAGAGCTTAAGGTGTGGGCACACTTCCAACAGTGCGCGCAAGGTCGTGCTTTCTTCGACCCCGAACCGCGCTAACTAATCCGCATCTCTCCGCAGTGAAGAAATTTGTGCCAGCCTTGTATGCGAGCAGTTGGCTGCTTCTCACTCAATAAACCTGGTGACTGTCTGTAATGAGTACCTCGGAACGCGTTAGCAAAGTTATCCCAGGGCTAACAGAGGACTTGACCCGTTCAGCATTCAACGATGTTTAGAAGACGGAACGCTCAAGCAACTGTCAAATCCACACGTAAAAACCAAGCTACGCGGACGATGGAGGGTGAGAGAACGGATCGCATTCACTAAAGGGTGGGATCTGCGTAACCTACTAAGTCGGGTAATGTAAAATAAAACGAAGAAAACAATATTAACTGCTAAACGCGATCCATAAAAGCGGCAGAATAACCAGATTACTCAAAAAATGACGTGGGATTTGCTTCCTAAGCTCTAAAGCTTATAAACAAAGCTTCAAGCCATGGTTCTTTTGCTATATAACATCCTTAAACGATAATTCCGGCGTACTTTTGCATTTTAGTGTTCCCGACTTTAGCATGTGTTCAATTTAGGCCAGTGTTAGATGGGTTGGAGAAAAATGTGGTTGAAACAACTTCTTGCACAAATTCTAGTGAATGTCACAGAGGTGAATGTCAATAATGTACTTTACCAAGAAACCGAACACCTGGGAACGGTTTATTTTAAAAGCTGTCTGGTGGAGTCAACGGCCTCTGAGGATGAGGCAGTCGAAGAACAGCTCAACCAATATGACAAATAAAAAGAGAACTCAACAAATGATATCATAATTATTCAACGGATGGCATAGAGATAGCCGATGGGATCTGTGTCGAGTCTCTTCTGTGAAACAAAAACAATCCGTTTCTTGATCACGTTATCGCGTGCGATCAGTAGTGAAATTATTCACGACAACCGACCGATAGTCCTGGATAACGATGGGATAAAGATGAAGCGCTAAAAAACCTTAACAGATCCAAATCTACATCGGAAGAAAAGTAGGAGAATATTTCAATGTTCTACTCATATGGAGCCACCTCACCGTGTTCCGATCTATTGTGCCGACCCCAGCACTTTTTGCATTCGATTCGTTTTCCGTTGCATCTACCATCCACAATGGTCTTCGAATATTTCGCGTGTTGGTTCAGCTGATGCTTAAGGATTTCGTCTTCTTTATGACTGCCACATAATGCTGGTCAATCCGATCCTCCTTGCAATCTTGGAGATAGCCAGCCTGAGGTGTTTCCACGTGGATTTAAGGAGAGCATTTTGGCAGGGATCGAACTAAAGCCTTTGCTTCCTGGTCGACGGCAACACTAACCACTGGGCTATCTCCACCCCCATGGAACCATCCACTACTCGTAATTTATAAAGTACTGCAAGAACCATTACTGTACAGAAACATTTCCACGAAACGGATAAAGTGCACCAAAAATATCAACCTTTATCACACGCATTTAGCAGTTGAGAGGGACCAGCGTCTTTGGACTACAGTGTCGGAACCTTAACTGCTACCAAGCATAATATTTCAAGATATATATGTATATATATATATATATATGTATATACTATGGGAAGAGCGTGCAGCTCAGCGGTCAGAAGAGCCCTGCAATACACATAAGATCTATTCCAGCACCCTAAGCTCGCCAAGCCTTGCATCACTTCGGTGTTGGCAAATTAGTAACAGACTTGTGTGGGAGTATAACAGCACTGGCTCTATACATCGGTATGCCACCGCGATTCATTGTCCAGGCCAGATAGGCATTCAGTAGTCTCTAACATGTTTAATGAAGTCGAATGCATAGCGCATCCCCAAGGGATTGACCAGTGCCGAAAGCTTCATCCTTTTTTATCCCTTATGTATATTAAAGAATAGAACTATTAACATAATGTAGGGTATAAAATAAAACTGATGAGGTCGGAAGTATCCGAAACTAGGTTTTTGTCCTCTAAGGTAGTATGCTACAAGCTGTTTAAGTGATATATGAAGGTCATGCCGTCACAAGGAATCATCTGGGCCATTAAATTTCCATTTGGTTGCTATGTAGCTGGTTGCGCAAGTTTCTCATTCTCTGAAGTCGCAGACCGTCCATACCAAGACTTCCACATATTTTAGTACCATTGGCAACCACGTTTCTGCTAGGATGGTGGCGATTCCTGGCATAGCTTCGCTCTTGGTTGAGATTCCAAATTGAAATTCTCAACCTCTTCCCAGCTTGTATAACCTCCTGGAGGAATAATTTATCGACTGCATGAGCAGGCCTGAATATCTGAGACGATGTTTTTCACCCACACGACAGAAACGCAAACACTCCGTGGGTGGATTCCTGTCATCAGAACCTAATGTATTTTCTTCTAGAAAGACATAGTGTGTTGGTGTGGGAAGAGATGCTTATTTCAAAAGTGTCAGTCTGACCTTGGAAGCAGTTCTTCATCCAAATTAATAAAGACCATGAGGAGACTTCTCTTTATCAAAAAATAGTCGAAACGTCGAAAAGTACGTTCACTAACTATCGGAAAAGCAGACAGGACATGGTGCACGTCGAGTTGATGGCAGTCAACCATGAATACAGGCTTTGAATGGAGAGGGCATGGACAGGACATGTACATGTGCACTGAGCGCTTAATAAATTTATCGACATTTATTGTATCATTGGTCAACTGTAGGTTAGAAAAAGAGGACACTGGTTCGCTCCACCGTGATCGCTTACGAACATCCCGTAAAACAATGGCGACCACCATCTGTTGACAAAGTGAAGGGATAAATACTGAATAAAGAATAGTGTTTGAAAATTACTTTCTGCGAGTTTATAGCAAAAACTTTTCTTTCGTTTGACCTCCATTTATCTATGAATTCAAACATCTACCAAAACCAGATACAAGGCTTTCTCATCGTAGCTTACTGGATCCCATCTAACCAAAGCCACCTTCGCTGATGGTGACGCAATATTGCAACATATTTAAAAAAGGATCTCCCTCATATGAGGGATCTCGAGCCGGCTACTCGCG
Source organism: Angiostrongylus costaricensis (assembly GCA_900624975.1). Taxonomy (NCBI): domain Eukaryota; kingdom Metazoa; phylum Nematoda; class Chromadorea; order Rhabditida; family Metastrongylidae; genus Angiostrongylus; species Angiostrongylus costaricensis. The sequence continues at coordinate 29,412 of UYYA01000116.1, forward strand.
AAGCTACGTGGCGCGTCCACAGGTGGCGAATATGGGGTTAATCGCGGACCAAAAGCGACCTTTGCTTTCCTGAGACGCAGATGGATCCAGGGGATGGACTCCGTTTCTGCTGCGCTGATTTGGCGCATACTTTCTGTATTTACTAGGCGTATTCATGCATGCGTGTGTGGGTGAGTTCTTGCTTATGCGGATTGTATTCTACGAGTCAATTCGGTCAAAAGCCTGCAATCAAGTGACTGGGAAGTATATGGGAGGCGGTTAGGAGTCGCCTCCAACAAATAACCTCCATGTCCACTCTGGGAGAGCCTGGCAAGCTACCCGTGAGTATACCCAGCTCCCACGTTCAGAGCCCAGCAAGCTATACGTGGGTATCAAAAAATGCTAAACACAGTAAAGAGAACGGGCCTCATTCCTCTGACCCCGAAAGAGCCTCCAATTATTTCGTAGCGTTGGGTAGGACGAGTACGGAGAGGCTGCTAAAATCTCAGGGCCAATGGAAGCTGCCTGGATTTCAAAGAACTGTGGTAACGATCTGTACCTACAATGCACGTACACATGCATTCTGGTCCTCGATAGAAGACTTGCTCATGCAAACAAGAAGGATAAGGTACGTCACCGGCCTGGCCGAAACGAGGACACGCCAACCTTTCAACGCCGTCTATGTCACCGGAGAAGAACTGTTCCTCGGAACATGCGACAGTAGAGGAGTAGGCAGTGTCGGCGTTCTCGTCAACACGAGTTTATCCATGAACAATGATTCATTCGAATAGCTTACAACCCGAATCGGACGTTTACGATTAAAAAGACGTGGATCAATTCCGGCTTTGACAATCTTCGTCGTTTACGCCTCCACATCAAACTATGACGAAGAAGAAGTCGAAGCGTTCTATATGGACTTGGAGAAGCTCTACAGAGAAGACCACACATTCTTCAAGGTCATCATTGGAGATTTCAACGCCAAGATTGGACCAAGAAGAACGTTTGCAGAACGTCACATTGGGACCCACGGATTAGAATGGAACGAACAGGGTGAGCGGCTATCTAAGTTTATCATAGCGACCAATACAATCCATGGTAACTCGCAATTCCAGAAGCCCCACCCTCAGCGCTGGAGTCTACCAATGGAGAGTTCCATAACGAAATGGACCACATCATAGTAAATAGAAGGTTTTCCCTAACCGATGTCCTGTTCTCCCAAAATTCTACACGGAATTAGACCATCGCCTCATTCGTGCAAGACTTCAGTTTTCGCGGAAAGGAGAAAAGCCGCAAAACTCAAAGAGCGAAGTTCCAGAACCACCGTAAACTGGGGCTTACTCAATTCATTAGTCGGCTGTTGGAAGGTGCCATTGTCGACAACATCGACGAAGAATACGATCGGCTCATTCAACATCTTCACGTTAGCGCTATGAAAGCTGAGAGTCTGTCTCCAGAAACACTCGAGCTGATACGCCAGCGTGGAATCGCACGAGCTGCAGGCAACCGCGAACTAACGTCAGAGCTTGCAAAACAATGCAGACAGGCGATAAAAGAAGATCTTAGAGAGAGAAGAACAGCAGTAATGGCCGAAGCTGCAGAGGCTGGGAAAAGCATTCGCAAAGCCCACCGAAGTTCCGCCAAGTACAAGACCAAAATGATTGCTCTCCGACGCCCAGACGGAACAGTTACAGCGTCCAGAAAGGCAATGAAGAAAATCATTAACGAATACTACTCAAATCTCTTCGATAGCCACGTCCACCTTCTGTCATATGAAGTAAAGGCGGATGGATATGTTGTACCACCGGTACTCGCTTCCGAAATCCGATATGCCGTTTCGTCGGTGAAGAATCGAACAGCACCAGGTCCGGAGAGGATAGGACCAGAACACCTGAAGAACCTTCCGCCAGTCCTCGTAAGCACACTGGCTCGGTTCTTCACACGTTACCTGTCTGAATGCAAGGTCCCTACTCAGTGGAAGACCAGCAAGACCGTGTTATTGTTCAAGAAGAGTGACCTACACGATAACGGCAACTATCGCACAAACTGCTAACTGTCTGTCGTTTACAAACTTTTCACTCGAGTCACCCTAAACAGGATTTACAGAGCACTAGACGTAGAACAGCCATGTGAGCAAGCAGGATTTCGAAGAGGATTTAGTACGATGGACCACATCCACACGGTAACACGGCTCACTGAGTTATCGCGAGAGTACAAAAGACCGCTCTGTCTTCACTTTCATCGATTTACATAAGGCCTTTGATTCAGTTGAGATGGAAGCAGTCTGCGAAGCCCTTGATAGTCAAGGAGTCCCTACTCAGTACATAAAGATTCTTTGTGAGCTGTACAAAAATTTCACAACAAAGATATCACCATTCTACAACGATATTAACATTAATGTCAAAAAAGGAGTTAGCCAAGGCGATGCCATCCCGCCAAAATTATTCACCGCCACCCTCCAGAACGTCATGCGAACGTTGGAATGGGATAATATGAGAGTGAAAATCGATGGTCGGCAGTTACACCATCTTCGCTTTGCTGATGACATCGTCCTTATAACACCAAACATTAGCCAAGCGGAACGTATGCTTGACGACTTTGATAAAGGCTGTGGAAAAATTGGTCTTCGACTAAATCTCACAAAAACGATGTTCATGACGAACGGATTGGTTTCGCATGCGCCATTCACGCTCAGCGGAACGAATATCTCCGAATGCTGCAGTTATGTCTATTTAGGTCGTGAAATCAATGTGATGAACGACCTAGCTTCAGAGCTGAGCAGAAGAAAGCGAGCGGCTTGGGGAGCTTTCAAGAGCATCGAAGATGTAGTGAAGAGGACAAAGAACACCCAACTTTGTGCCCACCTTTTCGACTCAACGGTATTTCCCGCTCTAACGTATGCGTCAGAAACCTGGTCGCTGCGTAAGCAGGATGAAAAATCACTCAACGTTATCGAACACGTAGTCGAAAGGACGATGCTAGGAGTATCCCGTTTCACACAGGTAAAGGATGGGATCCGAAGCTCCGATCTGCGTCAACGATGAAAAATCAGAAAGATAAGGTGGGCCGGACACGTAATGCGTATGAATGACAACCGATGGACAAGAGCCGTTAGTGACTGGATTCCTCGGGATGTCAAACGTACTGCAGGAAGACCACTGACCCGATGGTCAGAGTTCTTCATAAAGAGCCTTGAAGAAAGATATGATGTTCGACGAGTCCCTAGAGCGAGCAAAACCCACTGGGCTACTCTTGCACGCGACAGGGAAAAATGGAAAATTTACTGGCGCCCGCTCGAGTCACTCGACGATCAACGGGACTACAGGTGATACAGGTGATTTAAAAAAGGAGTGCACTATTACATAAGTTAAGTCATTATATCGAGAAGAAGATATGGAGCATGATACTGAAGGAATAAAGAATTTAACTAAGATGCAATAAGGCTGGCCGATCTTCGCTTTAACTTAAAACTAGTGTTGAATCATCGAGTAGCTTCATTTTGTTCTTCGTATAACGCCACGCAATGAGCCATTCGTCAACTAGACAGACCAACATACAATTAATAACGGAAGTGAACAAGTTAACAGAATGAACATCACGGTTACCAAAAACGAATAAAGCGTAGTAATTTCCAGCTGGTACTCCAACTTACAAGATCGCTTGACACCGCTCTGGAAGGCCGTTCTTTGTCTAATCTAGTATACTGTTTAGAGGACTCGTTAGCATGGACGTACGTTGGCGAAGTCAGAGGCACTGCCTTTTTTGTCAGCTGCACTTCAGTGACCTCGTATTGGTCGACCTCGTTATATTATATTTCGAGAAGAGTACATAGCCCTAGCGAATCAATGTAAAACCGATCAGGAATGCCTGGCCATCTCTCTATAACATTTGTCCCCGCAGTGGTAAAGTAATCGGGAACCTAATTAAAATATTAGTTTGGTTATTCGATGTTAAATTGCTGAACATAGATGCAAAATAGATGTCGCCTCTTGTGAATCTCGTTTCCTTAACTCGATCAAGACGCCAATGCCTCGTGAATCAATCGAAGCGGATGGCACCCACGAACTCTACAAATGAAAACCAGACGAAATCAAACAGGAAACCCAAAGAAGTGCACCAAAGATGTTATAACAACCAGCAAAGGGAGTTACAATTGATAAGTGATAGAATCGCTGATAGCTACACTTAAGATGCGCTGTAGGAAAAGAAAGTAATTTCGGTACGGTACTGTACACTACAGCTGTTCATTTCATCTCAATATCGCTGTAAAGGATAAAAAGGATAAAGTGTTCGGTGCTGATTAGTGCCTGAGGATACGGCATTTATTGGAGCCCACTCTCACCAACGTAGAAATGATAGAATGCTGCCTGCGCGATAATTGTGATGGTCTACGAGTGCATTAAATCAGTGCTTTTATCTCACTAGACAAATCTGACAGCAATTTGCCGACTCTGGAGAGATGGAGGGCGTGCTAAACACGTGTCTCGTGATCGAAACAAATATCATGTGCATTGATCCATAACGCCCGGTATGGACGCTATGATGACTATAGGCGGTTGAACCAAGGTCACGGTATCAGCACTACAGTGATAATTTTCAGTTTAGTGCGTTCCAGACGAAGGGCATCTCGCATCACGACACTTGTACTATATATACATATATATATATATATATATATATATCATGCGTATATATACATGCTGTACATGGTTATTTCTGAATAGATGTATGCGGCGTTTCACTGGAAAAGATCCTTCTTGGTACGCCTACGAAGACACCATATAGAGAAGAGGAACAGCTGTAGACCATCGACTCGAATTATTGTCATCGATGAAGATGAAGACGTCGAAACCATTGGCCGAATAGATCTATTTATCAATAACGTGTAAGCTCAACAATTTAAACACATAGTTACTTCTGTATGGGGCGCGTGAGGCGCAGTGGGCGGAGACACCCTGCAACACATGTGGAATCAATACGCGCGCCTATGGTCCAGCAAGCTTTCCATCCTTCCGGGGTCTGCAAATTGGTACCAGACTTGTCTAGGAGGATAGCAGCACCGAATCAGCTCATCGGTAGGCCACTGCGAGTCACTGTAAAGGTCAGATATGCATTCGGTCACCTCCAAACGATGCTTAATGAAGTCGAATGCATGGCGCATCCCTCGGGGATTGATCAACGCCGAGAGCTCTGTCCTTTTTTTTTATTATTTAGTTACTTCTGTTCATATGGCCATATACCCGTTGTCTACTTAGATCTTTGGATTTGCACGCAAGTGTGGATTGCGTGAAGGTATTAGTTTTCTTCATGATTCTCTTCGAATGTCGGTCTAGGATGATTCCCCTTGGAATTTTCGGATAACTCCACTATATCATCTCCGGATCTTCATTAAAGACAGCCACTGATCTTTCTGGTTAGGGGGAATTTTTCGGAAAGAGGTCTAGTAGCAAATTATCGACCCCAGAAGGCAAGACTTGCTCTCCGTCTGGTTGTGGGGATAAAGCAGAGTCGCTGCGCGTATTGCACGGCACCAGTTAGTACTGCGCTTCTGGCACCCATATTTATGAATTAAATTCCGTGCTAACTGCTTAGCAGGCTGATTCCAAGGGAACCCAGAAGCGCTAGCTTCCACCACAATGTGAGTACGAGTCAGTTGTGTATCCAAACTAGCTAATATTGTGCCAATTTAATTCTGAGTGGTTTCTTTTCTGACGACGGTCAAAATCGATGTGCCACTCTATTTGGTATGCTCGACATGATTTTTCGAACCACATCTGGAACGTTCCAAAACCTTTCAAGCATGTGATCGATCTTGTGTTTTTCTGCTTGCCTTCTTCATGACGAAAATGAAATCGAGGACGATAGCTTATCTTTTCATTTTCGTCCCACTGGTAAACCGGAATCGTCTCAATTTTGATGGATTCTAGTGCTCCATATTTCAGGCTCTTGACTTTTTTGTCACTTTGGATTAGATTCTTTTCGTTACTCGGCTGTATCTGTTATGTAGCAGTAGTCAAAAAGGTCTCCAACTTTTTAATAGAAGATGTTGGCACGCGTTTTTCCAGAAGTCTTGAACTTTCCCAAAGTTCCCAGAATAATAGCGCTAAAAAAAACTTTGGCCAACTTTGTGAGGCTGGTTCATACGGAGCTTGTTGCTCAATTTGTCTCATGATTTGCCTTTTTAAAACAGTTTTTATCCCTATCAGCACCAAGCAGTAAGGAGAAATCGATAACTAAAAATAGAAATCGATGGTACTGAAATGCCGGAATAACGCATTTTATGTGAGTACGGAAAACACGGTGTTTCTAGCGAAAATAAAACGGAGACCTGGTTGATTTTGTGATAAACAACAGTAATATTTGGAGAACAGATCGAACGACGTGAAATAGACATGATGAAGATATTGATTATCACGGCAAGTCAATCGATAAATGGGGTGGCGTTTCCAACAGCGAGCATTCGGTTTTGTTTTATGAGAAGTGTCACTTATCGACCCCTATGACTTGTTCTGTGCTGTCAATCTGCACTTAACCGACAACAGCCAGCTAAAAGCAGAAATGGACTACGCAAAAGCTCACAAAAAAAACGTGCTAATATCGATTGAGACAAGCGAGGAGACTCGAGTTAGGTTTTTCTCTCAGAATGAAAAAAGGTGCTGAGGTTCCGCATCATCACTACTTAAAGTTAACTTATAAAAATTGCAAAGAATAAACCCAAAACATTAAAGGTTTTAGAGTCCCACTTATTAGATTAGCAAGGTAACAAGGCGTGGGGTTACAAATGTAGACAGATATTGAGGGGGTATGTATAGATATCTACGACTACCATTTGAAACCATTCGCATTGATGATCAAAGTGCACCTGAGCTTTACATAAAAGCAGGGGAGTGAATACAAACAAATTTTCAGCCTTGCTGGAGAATCCCACCCATGCCCAAACTGCTGCTGCATAGTTTAGGCCTCTAGCTCTCCTGCAAACAGGGAAGAAGTCAACAAGCACCACTTGATAGGCGTTTTGACCAAACGAGGAAAAAAATAGTGGGTTACGATCGGCGAATGTCGTAGAGACGTCCCAGCACCCTCACGGGACGGAGGAGGGCCACCTAAGAACAAGTTGAGTCACGTCGACCGGGCGACGTCCGTCCACTCAGATCATCCATGTCGACGGCTACGGCTCGTGCACTACTTGCACATATGCTCTGACAAGCATTGGGAGATAGAGCAAAAAGCATTCAGCTACCATCAACCCCTGAGGAATGCGCCATGCATTTACCTGCACCAAGCATCGTTAGGTATGATTGGATGCATAGGTGACCTACAAAATGAAAGCCTTGCGGTGGCCTGCCGGTGTATCTCTTCAGTGCTGCTATCCTCACGGACTAGTCTCGTAGCAAGCTCGCAAGAATGGAATGATTGGTGAGCGCAAAACGCTGTGTCGAACCAAAGACAACGTTAGTCTTGCAGATCACCTCTAACAATTGCGCTATGCCTGCTAGCAGAAGTTAACTATATTAAAAATTTTAAAAAAAGAACGGCTTTTGATAGTGTCATTTTGCCTGCACCGCCCATTTTCTGATTAAGATAACTCTTTATTTCCATATAAACAAGCCCCAAGCAGGAAGGAGGATTTAGCAGCACATATCTTGTTTAGACAAAAAACTACTTAGAAATTCAACCACAACGTTGCTGAGATATTTACAAAACTCTGGACCGCAGGTGTCTATGGTGGGGAACGAACGCGTTATTGTCCCTTCCGGGGAGTAAAGCGATCACCACCACACCATGCGGGTCCTTTGTTTCGCGTGTCTCTCAGCTAGTTCTATCGATCTTTTGCCATCAGCAATCACCCGTCAACGGGATTGATCTGGGGAGCCCACATCGCCATTGAACCCAGTTAAGCTGAGGGTGTAGTTGAAATCACAATGTTTTACCATTTTATTTTCTGCCTACTACAATTTTCACGGAAGGGTACTAAGCGAAATACAACCACAACGTTGCTGAGGCATTTGAAAAACTCTGGACCGCAGGTGTCTATGGTGGGGAACGAGCGCGTTATTGTCCTTTCCGAGCAGTAAAGCGTTCACCACCACACTATGCGGGTAGAGTACATATCTCAGCAACGTTGTGGTTGTATTTCGCTTAGTACCCTGCCGTGTAAATTGTAGTAGGCAGAAAATAAAAAGGTAAAACATACTTAGAAATTATTCTTAAAAGTGGAAAATGGAAATTTATACCGCGCGATTTCCTTCATATATTTCGAAAGAGTGGTTCCTCATGCAAATTCACTTCAAAAAAGTCTCGTAGAGTCAGCCGAGTTTGCGATGTGTCTAAAAACACAAATTCCAGGTGCCTTAGTCAAAATGACAACGCATGAGTGACCTTGGCAGCCATGGCGCAGGTGGCGACTCTGCAGCATATCGCGCACGCGTTGGCGGATCGAAACCCGGCGATGATGACGCACGTTAGACGCTTGATGGGTGGTGAATCGGTCGTGTCTCATCGGTGAGCACACCGCACTCGAGAGATAGAATGTCTAATCTTCTCTTTGAGCCGAAGAGTTTTTACTACACAAAATGGATTTTAGTGCAAGTAACAGAACTAAATATGTGATGACCACAGTGGAATGGAATTCCAACTGGCATTCATCTTTGTTGACAAATTTGTTGATGAAAGTGTATGAAAGAAGCGTACTTGAAGTACTACTCGATGTAAAAGGGATTTATTCTTTGAATACAATCGTTTATACATTGATATGCTTCTTTAGAGGTGAGTGTAGCGCAGTGTTTGGAGGCAGCCTGCGATGCACGTGGGATCGATCCTCCCACCCAAGGCCCACAGAGCCTTCCATCCCTCCGGCGTCGGCGAATTGGTACTAGATTTCTCTGGGAGGATAGAAGCACTGGTCCTGTACATCGGTAGGCCACCACGAGTCATTGTAGAGACCAGATATGCATTCATTCACCTCAAACGATGCTTAATGAAGTCGAATGCATGGCGCGTCCCTCAGAGATAGATCGACGCCGAGAGCTTTACCCTTTATTCTTCATACGCTTCTTTTGCGTTTACCAAGTGTGAGCAAGGAAGATTTAATTCTGTGGTGTCAGATTCAATCTATTCGATCAGAATGTTTCTAGGAGCGGGGGCAACTATCTTACTACCGCTGTGGAGTGTTCCTAATAAGCATCGAGCTACGACTTAAAGCGGTGTTCATCTCCCCGCAAATTTTCCTTTAATCGAATAAGGGTCGACATTTCAAACAGGAAGCGGTTGTGAAATGATATGAAGGCAAATAGATATGGCTGTCGAAGAGCTCGGAGGTAAATTTATGAATAGAACGGAAGGTTAAAAACACAAATTGGGGGATTTAAAACTACTGAAATCATTCTGGGCAGACAATCACATCACGATTCGGCTAGCAAAATGTTGGTTGCAGAATAACCATAAATAAGCAATCTCATGGCGTTGTGCAGCAGCGATCAGTGTAGGATAATGCCTCTTCGTTTCGTTCTTCTATTCGAACCAAGGTGTGCGTTAACGATGCAGCCTCTTCCACACACTATTGACAAAATGAGTCGCACAAAACTCATGTTCCTCTCGGTTGTTTGCGCGCAGAATTTTTCTGCTACAGTTTTTGCAAACATTCGATCGTTTATAAACCCTAAAATGTTGGTGGATCTTAGCCGAGAACAGCTCTATTCTATACCTAATAAATCGTCTTATTTGAATCCCTCTGAGAATACTAACATCTCTTCTGTATTGGTACATTGAAGTCTAAAGCTAAGAAACAATTTGTCGCGAAAATAAATAAAAATAAAGGATAAAGCTCTCGACGGTGATCAAACCCTGAAGGATGCACCATGCAATCGGCTTCATTAAACATCATTGGAGGTGATTGAACGCATATCTGGCCTGTACAATGACTCGCGGTGGGTTGCCGATGTATCGAGGCAGTGATGCTATACTCGCAAACAAGCCTGGCAACAATTTGCCGACCCCGGAGGGTGGAAGGTTTGGTGAGCCTGAGGATGGGGATCCATCCCATGTGTATTGCAGAGAGCCTCCGACCACTGCGCTACACGTGGCGAAGACAACAAAGTAATATTTATTTATGAGATCTTATAAACTGATCTTCTTAAGCTGACGCGAGGTTGGTACAGATCTTCGTTGTCGTGGGGAACGAACGCGCTATTGACCTTTCCGGGGAGAAGCGCGTTCACCACCACACCATGCGGGTCCCTCGTTTCGCCTGTCTCTTGCCGGAGTTTTGCAAATATCTCAGCATTATAACAGATATTATCAATCACACAAAAATAGCAAATTTATGAGCGAAGAGTACAATAAGAGAGGTTTTATTTTCTGGGAGCACGATGGGCAGTATGAGTCACATATGGGCCATTGACTCATGGTGCAGGTGCCCGGAAATTAGGCGTTAAAATCAAAGGCCATGACGCCGTGGAGTATGAAACCATAATGACCCAACATAGGAAAAGCGGTTCTATAGTTGCAGTTTCTGCCTTAAAACTAAGTTTTCGTGGTTCATAATGCTTTTGGAATTTAAAGAGGAAAGTGTTCCGAGAGGTAATCGATCAAAAACAGGGCACATCAGCCATTTCATTGTTGAAGGTAGTCGATGACATGAGAATACATTCGTTAGCAGTTTTGCATGACTTCTGCAAACGACATTTTATCTTCCAAAACAGTCTGTGTAGTTTGTTTCAACATTTCAAATAATGCCACGACATCACTTTCGTCGGACATTCGCAACACCTTTTGATTCTAGAGCAACATGAACGACTATGATGACGAACTAATTGGTACATTATAAAGGAAGAAATTTGTCGAGATCCTTTCTCTTGAATCACTCATTACTTCCCTAAGAACAAGCTGATGTTGGTGGGGTTTGGTGTGGCTGATATGTGACGCAGTACGAGAAGAAAGCCTAGAGCATTCTAAGGACGACTCCTTGCTAAGTTGACGAATGCCTTCGTTCCCTCACTTCTCTTTAGAACAATCACATCGTGCTTGCTGAAGCCAGAATAATTTAGAAAGCGGCTACTAGAGATAAATTTCTTAAATATATCGACATCGACTGAATTCATAAGGCATGAAAACACAAAATTTGTTCTCACACAGCGGCTGTGGCCTGTGAAGCAACCTCAAAGTTGTAGATTGCAGAGTTCACTAGATGTGCAAATAAGATCAGGCCACTGTGAGACCGACATGAGATGACATCAACCCACAGTGAATGCGGCGAACCGCTAGCCACCACGGCAGCCACGGGGATTTAGATGTGGCGGTGTTAATTTTATGCAGAGTGGCCAACCCCCAGTTGTTTTCGCAGTTGCCTGCGAATGTCAGACTTGCTTCTATCTTAAGTGACTTTACTGAACGATGAACGGTCACTCTTTGGAGAACAACACAACTAAAGACACTTGTTCACTAGCTGGGAGTTAATCATTAAAGTGACTGCAAGAGGAAAACTAGACTCTCGATGATCCGAGTTATTGGTCCACGTTTGTTATTCGTCTTGATGTGGCGACTTCGCTATCGTGTCGAGTCGGTCTTCCTCAGCGGGCCATCGCCTCGAACAAGGCATGCTCACCCGATGATGTCCTTTTATGCAGGATGCTGACGGTGGATATAATGATTGTCCGGTGATATCAACTTGTTCTTCTTCCGGGTAATCTATCCTGCAAAAGTCGGTGCTGTTATCAGTTAGTACAAAGTGTAGTAATATTTCGAAACCGACTTTCCTAAGTATGACTAATCATTACGTATTCTTTCTCTGATGAGCTTAAACGAGGTTGACAAATGTGAGTATTTATAAATATCAAATATTCATTGTTATATTTTATTATATTATTTAGTGTTAATATTTATAAATATATTTTTTATCAACCTCGTGCAAGCTCATCAAAGAAAAATAGATATTGACTAGACTCTGGATTTCAAAAAATGGCGCGTATTTTGAAAACAAGAATGCCTAAGTGTGTGAAAAACCGATCGCGAAAGCCACAGCTTCCAGATGGTAGTCAGTGCTGGCATGACTAAGACAGTGTGGAAGCAAAAAAGCTTTGAATACTCTCACGTTCCTAGGTCGGGGTATCACAAACCAATTTGCAAAAAAGGCACAGGAGTATCTATGCAGAGTAAAATTTTAGTTACTCACTGTGACGAATTAAACTAAGTGCCGAAGGGGTACGTTTAGCGTAGCGGTTAGAAGTGCTTTGCAACAGATCCGTGATTATTGGTTCTATCCCATGCTCAGGGTTCACCAAGCCGTCCATCACTCTGGCGCATGAAAATTAGTTAGCCAGATTAGGCCGGGAAGATGTAAGTGCTGAATTGATAGGTTGCAGGTTATCGCTAGTCATTCCATAGACCAGATATGCATTCAATCACCTCTAATGGTGCTTGATGAAGTCGAATGCATGGCGCATCACTCAAATATTGATAACCGCAAAACGCTTTTTCTTTCATCCTTTATTCTCCTACTTTCCAATGTCAATTACTACAATCAAATTGCTCTGTAGAAGGCAATAAGATCGGTTTATTAAAGGTTGGTCTCTCTGGATTCCTAGGATCCTGAGATATCGACTGATATTAAGTACTGTTAGCTCCGTGATGAAAGCAGTGATAAACCTAGGAAGTCGGAGGTCACCTCTCACCATCGCTGTGCCTTGGACTATGAGCTCAGCGGTGTTAGTATTTCTGTTCAAGTGTCCGTGCTCGTCACTCTCAACGTCTCATCATCTTGAGATCCAGAAACGCTCCATAAGCGCTAATCTTGAGGATTATGGCTAGTCCGACTTGTGTGATAAAGCCAACATTTTTGCAAATTTTGTTAATATATTGGGTGTGGTCTTGCCTTTCGTGATCGGATGCGAATCGGCGTACAAATAGCTTTTTTGTTCTTCGTGGACAAGTTTACTAATCAAAGGTAACCCCCGAGTGATAAAATGCTTCCAGGTGCTAGCGACAGAGGTCAGACGACTTCGATGACCAGACGTGTCCGACCCGAATGACGCCTTATTACACTGTGCCACACTACTCTATCACCAAACGTGTTTGTTTGTTGAAAGTCTTTCTTTTGCAAGAGATTTGCAGTGCGATTTCCCACATGACGAGGCTGACGGCTGCTACTCACCATGATCTCATAGGCCCCACCCAGGTTCCTTTCTTTGGCCAGGCACGATTTGACAATCTGACGTCATGCATAATTGATTAAGGAGTGGTATGTTGCAAAAAAAACAGTCCAGCGTCGAAATTCTATAGATTGGTTTTAGTGCATTATGTGTAATCTGAGTGATTCACCTTGAACACGAGCGATGTTCAACGGAACGAGATACCACATGATTTTTGAGATCAGACGAGTATCTCTGTGTTTGAAAGACGATGAAACAACATCGAACACAGTGATTTCCGTGATTCTCGTATTTCTTGTGATCCTTGCTGCTGCTGACGACGAGAGTCCTGCTCCAGTCCAAGTTCTGCGCGCTGGGTCCCGCTCGCTGCGCGGTGTCCTGCATCCTTCCGCTTGCCGCGACAGCGTCGGACAACAGTAGGGTGGATCGATGCAGGTCGGACCACGCCTGTTCTTTCCCCATCCAATCCAATGTCGTCAGTTACTAAAGGTGACCAGTAGGCTTATTTTCTGGTTGCGTGTTGTTCAGGTGTTTTTCCTCGTTTTCCTTTGTCCTTGATGGGCGCGTGTGGAGCAATGGTTGGAAGCGCCACTGCGACACACACGTGTAATTGATCCCCACGCCCATGGCTCACCAAGCCTTCCATCCTTCCAGGATCGGCAAATTGGTACCAGACTTGGTTGAGAGGATAGCAGCATTGGCTCGACACATCGTAGGCCACCGCGAGTCATTGTAAAGGCCAGTTATGCATTCAATCACCTCCATACGATGCTTGAGAAAGTCGAATATACGGCTCATCCCTCAGGGATTGATCAATGCCGTGAGCTTTTTTTTATTTCCTTGTCCGGTTTCTCACTATAATCCACAAAATTTGTTGATTTTTGATCTCCTTCCTACTGGCGCTTTGATATTTTGTTATCTAAATCGCTGTTTTCCATTGTCAAAGACGACCTCTATTAAGACCATGTGTTGTGTTATTTTGTTGCAAAAACGAAAGTGGGAACGCCGTATACCGTACTGCACTGTGACGAGAATGTTTACGGACCTTAAACGAGCTACTACAGTTGCTTGCTAGACTATCATTTCTGTTCGTTTATACGAAGGCTAACCCTAATTGAAGGAGTTTTGTTTTTTATAAACTCTTCCGCGGCTACGCCTATTTTCGTGCGGTCGATACACTAGAGCACGTCCAATTTTCTGCATTTACGGACATGTTGATTTTTCGACGATAGACAATACTTTTTCAATAACTAGATGGTGAATTGAGAACATTAAAGTGTTACAGAAAAGATTTTCTTCAATCCATCTAGAGGTATGCATGATAACTATGCTATTGCTTACTGTGTGTATCTATTTTCCATCGTGGAAATACGTTGCTAATAGCATTTGACAAGAGCTGGGAGACTGTTTGACTCTACCTGGGTGTTTGATACCCGTGCGATAACTATGGTTCATTGTAGTGGTTGAGAATGGAATTACTGTCGTCTACCAGTCAAGTTCCCAGTCACTGAACCCATTCAGAAAACGGTTTTTGTATACTTCTAAGTGCTGAATAGAGCTCCCGACTATCGCCCAGCACAACATCTGTGTTGGACAAGTTATCGATCGACCTCAAAAAGTTTGGCAGAAGCCTCTGTACGGCAAAAGAAACCCACTAAAAGGGTGCACACCGAGCTCAGTGCCCGTCATTCGTAATGTTCGCCAATGTATGGTCGCGCATGTGTTGGACTTATTAGTGGATATTGATATTTTGACCTCGCTCTGACCCCACTTCGAAAGTAAGAATATATAAATTGATAGTGATAGAGTGATAATAGCAGAAGGCGGATAGTCCAGTGGTAGTGGTGCCGTTCATCCCAAGCACGATACTAGTTCGATCCCGTTCTCACGCTCACCAAATCTCTCTTTCGGAAGTTGATACCAGACTTGGGAATAACCGACAACCTGCAGTCTAAGTGGGAACGCTCTACCCTTGCTCTCCCAGGACTTCAAGGAGAATCGACTCAACCAACAATCAGCGAAATCCACAAAGACAATCCTCAAGCAGCAACCGAAGTTGAAGGCGAAATGTTCGAAGATGTTCACGGATGAAGATGACGATGGGTACGAAGAAACGAGTCTAATTGAAGAAGTGATGGAACTCGCACAGTAGTGACAAAGTTGACAAGTATGAGGAGAACAGTGGCAAGTAACGAGGTGCCAGTTGTGTCACAAAAGAGAATTGTGAGAATGTGAGAATTGCATGTAAACTGTTTGGCTTTCTTTATGTTGGAAAGGTTCACGTTACTGGTATGCAGCCATTTTCAAGAGCTATACCAGCCAATACCAGTTTCATTATGAATTCTTTAAACGTCACCCTTACCTCATGTAAACGCAGTGATCAATAACTCACTTAAATATTTGTCGAGCATCATATTTTTGGTGGAAGCAACTAAATGTCAACACTAGTTTACGTATTACTGGTTCACTTTTGAGGTCCTGTTCGTCTTCACAGGAGTGGTTCGTGTTCACAGGAGGGAGCTCAAGCGGGCAATGAGAGAAGTCGTACTAACGCCGATAACACGGGAACATAGAGAGCTTTAGTGGAATTAAAAAAAATGACTGTAGATATTGAAGTGTTTGTTGAGACCGCTGCTCTTGCCATAGAAATGGAATAAGGGTAATCTACACGCATTCTACCCGACGGTGCAGAGCCATCAGATGTCTTCTTCACTATCAACAATCTCTGTGGTTCCTCATCAACCCAGAATAACGATAATTATCACGGGGTGATGTGTTCGCACTTGTACAGCAGAGATATCTTGATACCATCCTCTTCTTCTATCGTACTTTTGCAGGGGAAATATCTCAGTACCATTTGAAGCAGCAACATTCTCTCACCACCGGCCACATCCAGGGCAAAATATATCCGAAAGTTGGTTTTTTCTGTAGATTTTGGCAGATTTTAAACACTTTTCCCGATAGAGGTTTGTTACAGTACCTTATTGGGGAATCTATCATTTAAATTCAAAAAAAAAATGTGGGCAAAGACTGCGTGGTAACAGAGACAACCGGAAAAAAGTGGAGACGTATGTGATTCTTGCCGGCCAAGTTACCCCGAACCGCATTGGTCATATATTAGTCATTGTTGTGCGAACGTGTTAATACAAAAGCTTTGGCAAAAAAATATTTGTGTAGCAAAAACAATTGGAGGAAAATGAACCACATACGAGTTATAGCATCCATAAACGCCTGACAGGTATGTATTATGTACAGCTCATGCTCATACAATTCAGAATGCGTGGGCGTGGGCACGGTGAGGCTGTTAAAAAAGCGTTTCGCAAGTTGTATTTCTGCATGTTTTCACCATAGCCTACATCGCCACGACACGTTTGCGAATTTCTGGAGGTGGATTGATACGAAGAGGTGGTTGTGGAATGCTGACATGATCTCAGCTGTGGTAACCGTGGCATCGGCGGTGGGTTCACGTTCAGAATATTCTGCTTATCCAGCATTAGCCTTGTAGGAAAGATCGACTACGCAGGTACGATCGCCAAAAATTCCACTCTCACTGTTGAAAACTCGGGTTGAGTTATCCAATTTATAGATGAACTACTTTGAAGTGTTGGATCCGTGGATTTCGTGTCTAAGGTGGTTGAACTTCTATGCAAGTCATTTTCAAATTCCATCTCTTTGTGTTGTTCCAATTCTTCTAGCTCTTTTTTTCCAAATAATGGTTTCTAAAGTAGGTAATTCGAGGACTAGCGACTCATTTCTTCTTAGTAGAAGATCGGTGAGAGGCTGCAGTTGCAGTTCGTGGATGTGATATCCAATCATCGGTTTCGTTGACTCTACTGTTCTCATATTGGAGTTCAGGAACAGTTCTGTCCTGAGAGCTTTATACATCTCTATTCTCTCGATCCATGTAGTCCTAACGTCTTGCTTTGATAGGGGTTGACTATGGGATTCAAGTCACTACTTCTGATTGCAGATTGAAAAAATGGTTATTGTTCCAAAAATCTATTTCCTTCCGTCTTCCTTCTTCCTATCATCGTTCTAACACTGGTACCAGGTTGGGTCGCTGTGCATATGTTTGAGTGCTTTCGTTGTTTTCATTGGGCGGAAATGTTATGATTGTTGTTCATTCACTGTACAGTGCGAAGTGCAGTGCTCCCCAAACAACCAACGCCAATCCTTATCAGCTATCACTTCTCCGTTTCTTCGGAGTTATCTAGTAGTCGTCTACACTTTTAACCATGGGAATCGAGTCAATGACAGGAGTAAGTTTGAGTAGAGTTCCTGACATAGGTTTTCTATTAGAATAGACGCATGATCTGCCTATTAATACCTCCATCGCCTCTACTGTTCCCCTTCAATGATGTGGGGAGAAGACTTGAAGAATGCATATCGACTATCTGCTTCCTGTCCATGTTTGATACAATATGATACCAATAACTGCTGTCAAACCGGCAGCTTTATGTAGCGGAATAACACAGTGCTTACCTAGAGTTTATAACCTTGTTTAAGTTCGTCTGATACTACTCTTTCTTTTGTGCTTTGAAAACGCAACAGTTGTGCTTTTAGCTCATCCATGCCTAGAGTTCAGGTCTCGTCCCTTCTGGGTCTGTTCAAGTCGTATCCGTCGGCAGTTATGGGGCCGCGCAAAGTGACGATCATCGGTTCGGGAAACTGGTCAGTTTTCACTCTTAATCAAAGGCATTAGTCTTTATTTCTAGAATGGTCTAGAATATTCATGAATCATTTGCCTATGATTGGGATAAAACCAAACACGGAAGAATTTGTTTTTCCTGTAGTTTTTTCGAAATTTTTTTTTTGGGATTTTCGAAAGCTTTTTTGGCGTATCTTAAGAGGTAACATCTCAAAAAGTTTAAGGACTCGATTTTTTCAATCACACAAGGTAACGATTTGGCTGGCTGTTGATTAAAAACTCTTGAGATGTCATATCGAACCGACACACTGTCGTCGGTGCCAACTTTAACCTTCCAGTTTCTCAAGGTCTTTTTTTCGTAGCGCTCGATAACTTGTAACCAAACAGAGATGGAAGGGGTGCGCTATCTCTGTAGAGTTACGATGACTAAGATTTTTAAGGCTTCTATAAAGTGTAAGTTTTATTTCAAATTTCTTCAAGATTCACATTTCTAGAATTTTAAACACAACGCTAGTCGTAAAGCGATACAATTAGGGACGTCGTCGCGACCTACTGAATGAGTTACAGATTCAGCAATTGTTTCCCTCCTCGAGATATAAATCTCGACAAGAGAAAATGGATGATATCTAGGCTCGAGGAAGTTACTGCTTCGTCATGGTGGAATGAAGAGGGCAAAAATTTTGTACACTCTAATATTCACTGTTTTTCTTCAGTGAGCAAACACGAGGTTGGTATTATAGAATTTATCAGCAGAAAATAGCTGACGTTTCGGCGGTTTCACCTCTCGTGTTTGCTCATTGAAGAAAAAGGTGAATTGCCAATCAATGCCGAGATTAATAGAAGGTTGGTCTAAGGAATTATCTTCTAATGGTTTTTTTTTTTCGAGTAGGAAGTATCCACTGTGACCTGAGTAGTTTTAAAAGTGTGACCCATATCGTCCGAAATGCGTAAATATTCTGTATGAAAATCTGTTGGGGAAATGAGTGTGATCTCGCGTGAACCTCTCCTCGAAGACCATTTTTGTGAAACTACATCGAATTCTGAGCCGTAAAAGACTTTATTACCTTTGACATAAACGTGAAGCCAAGCAATTATGCTACCAGTTGCTAAGTACAGTGTTCTCTTCTTTATTGCTGAGCCAGGAGTTGTTGCAAATACTTGAGAAAAGTACTAAGCATTAGGTTGTGCACTAACGATTTCTGGCTAGCGTCTTACCTTATTAAGTGGTATGGCTTTTTCTTTTCCCAGGGGAACGGCTATAGCTCGAATAGTCGGATGCACGACGAAGAATTTCCCGAATGATTTCGATCCTGTGGTTCGGATGTGGGTAAGTAGAATAGAACATGTTTCGATATTCATTTTTGGAGTCGGGCTGTGAGCTTATTCGGGTTCTCATTTGATCTATTGAGGTGTATGAGGAGATGATCGGTAATGAGAAATTGTCCGAAATCATCAACACTCGCCACGAAAACGTGAAATATCTGCCAGGGAAGGCCATACCGGAAAACGTCGTACGTTTACTAACTTGTAATTAAAAGGTGATGCCATATTATCTTAGTGGTCGTCGAGTTGGCCTGGATTGGTCTTTTTTGGGGTTTTTTCGTTGAGACCTATAGTTAGATCTGAAGGAAACCAAGGTTTTGGTCTTGAAAACACATCCTGCTTAATGTGGAATTACTTTCCATATATATCTATAGTGTGAAGGTTATGAGAAAACGATAGTGAATACATAGCAAATCGTATGTCACTGAAAATGACTAGAGCTTAATTGTACTGACAATTTTAACTAATTATTTACTGCGTACTCTTTTTAACGGCAGGGTGATTGTGAAATATAACTTCAGTGATGCTGAGATATTTGCAAAACTCCGGACGGCAGGTGTATGCGGTGGGGTACGAACGCGCTGTTGTCCTTTCCGGGGAGTAACGCGTTCACCACCACACCATGCGGGTCCTTCGTTTCGCTTGTCTCTCAGTTATTTCTATCGATCTTTTGCCATCAGCAATCACCCGTCAACTAGAGTGATCTGGCGAGCCCAAATCGGTAACGAACCCAGTTAAGCTGAGGCTGCAGTTATATTAAATATCTCTGCATCATTGAAGTTATATTTCACAATGTGTTCACTTTTGAGGTTTGTGAACTGTTTTGTTGAATTTTAATGGACTGCTATTTTCTGCTATATTTTACATCACTAAGTTCATCTCAGATTGTCCCAATTGCCTAATTCTAGGTAGCTGTTCCCAACTTAGTAGAGTCGTGCAAAGAAGCAAACGTTCTTGTATTCGTCGTTCCCCACCAGTTTGTCAGAAGTGAGTAACATGTCTTTTTCGCGAGTGAGAAGATGTTATCATTATTGGAGTGAAAAAGGAGATGAACTTCATATTCCTTACTTGGTTAACTTTATTATATTTTGCTTAGAAATCTGCCATGAACTTCGTGGGAAGATTGGAGAGGATGTGCAAGCGATTTCACTCATTAAGGTAAGCATGAAAGTACCTTAAATACTTGAAGTTATTCTAACACCACATATTTTTTTTACTCTGCTTTGTTGAACTCTCTAGAAATGTAGAATGGGTGGGCAACAATGTCCTTAGCGGTTTCGCGTCAGGCGAAGATTTCCTTGTAATAAAATGCCATTTGTTTTCTTAACAATTAAATCTAATGGATATTTCTAAATAAAAGAAATGCGGAATCTTCGAAGAAAATGAGGTTCAAAGAGAATTGACTGCATTGAAGGACTGCGTAGCTAGTTTCTTCGAATTTTTGTCTCAGGTCTAGTGTCGATTTAATTTGAGGGTTGTACTGGCTTATTTCTATGACGTACCAAATGAGTTTGGACCTAGCAGTCTCAAGTTTTTATTCTAATTTATAGCACTTTTAGCTGATTTTTTTATTGTAGTAGGACAGAAAAGTCAAAACGTCATTTCTCGTTGTGTGATTTTATTGACGGTATCTAACTATCGTGTAAGCGATCGTTTTATGCGTATGCTAAATCCATTCTGTTTGAACTTTGGTCTACAGGTTGTTTCGAGTTTGCATGAATTGTATGGTGACCCTGTCCTGGCCCTAAACAGCAGCATCCTTGGTTATTGGAATGGATGTAGGCACTTTGAATCACCTCATTTAGCATGGTGCTATGAATGCACGTTGTAAAATACCCTTTGGAAACCACTGGATTGCTTGTGAAAGGCAGATCTTGTGGCCTACGTTGCCCGACTTCTTGATCGCCATCTTCCATAACATTGCTATGTGAACCTATGCACGATGAAATGTCTGATCTAGAATGTAGTGGTGAAATTCTATTCTCCTCCTAGAACACAAAACGATCACGTCGATACAGACGTTTTCACCGTGGAAACGAAAAGGACGGCGTGTATAAGCACAGTTACGACTCCTATTATAACGCAGTGGTGTTCGTCTAAGTTTCCCATCATATAGGGCAGGCCATTGAATGGCGTGACCTCCTCGATGGTTTTGAGGTCTTGTCTTTGCAATCGCCATGGCGAGAAACTGTAATAATAAAGGTTAGGTAGGAATAAACATACTGGAGACTCGACTACCAAAGTCCGACAATACAATGTGGTTTAATGTTGCACGACTCTTTTCTTCATCGCACGGTTGGGAATTCATAAAAAGCATGGGACCGTGCAAAGAAGATCTGAAGGATAGTTGAGGTATTTAAGTAGAAGAGAATTTACGTTAAAGAACACAAGAGCCACACAAGAGTAGGTACTAAAATAAAATGAACTGTGTCACTTGTTGGACGGCAAATCGGTCGGAAATATAAGTCGCTAGTGTGTTAAGCACTTCTACTTTCTAGTGATTCCTATTTCGTTGTGTTTTTTTTTCGACTTCGTTTTCAGAGTTAAGACGAGACTTCTTGTGCCCACTAGTGCACTTTGTCTGTTATTTTATTACCAATATATTTACAGGGTCTCTCTGCACCTTCCGCCGAGAAATTAGGCGGCGTTAAGCTCATATCGGATGAAATCCATGAGATTCTTGGAATAAACGTCAGCGTTTTGATGGGAGCGAACTTGGCTCATGAGGTCGCCAATAATGACTTCTGTGAAGCCACAATTGGTAGTCTATCACGAAATTTATTTCGTGGTACTTTTTCAGTCTCCATGCTTTCCTTATTCAGTAACTTTTAAGGCTGTAAGGACATAGCGTTGTATGGAGCGATGTTCAAAAAGCTATTCAATAGTGAGAACTTCCGCATCAGTGTTGTTGAAGATGCCCACACCGTTGAATTGTGTGGGGCATTAAAGGTTTGGCGCTTTCTTAACAAAATAAGAAATTAGCACTTTGATTTTCGTGCTGTTATATATCTTTTATGTTGTAGAAGTGTATCGTGACGCGGCTTATCTTAGAGGCTCTAGTTGAAGTTATCGGGATGTTAAATGACGTTAAGGTTTCATACCTAGTTGTTTCGGGCAGTGTTTTATTCTGTATATGGTTATCGGTTCCCTTTATCATTTGCTTTGTTTGTGGTTATTTTCACTCATTAAACTAAGGGCAGTGCTTCTTTGTATGCCGTATTTGGCTCATATATAGTTTGGTTTAGTTGTTATCTTTAGGGGATCATATACACCATCGGCCACCTTAGTTCGCCACTCGCTTATCAGATTTTTTCATTCGAACGTTCGATTCGTTATGATTGCACTTCATCCATCAACTTTGGAATTCCTTTCATTATATTGAGACGAAATTTGACTAGCACCTTGATTTATTGTTTACTGAGAAACACTTCATTGCTTAAATAAGGTACTAAAAGTCATCTCCATATGCCCGAAGAAGGCAATGTGGTTGTTTCCCGTCAGCAGTCCTGCTCCATCAACTCTATTCTCGTTCATATGTACAAGATGCCGCTCGTTCTGCAGTATTTCACGTTCCACTCATCATTTTACCTTGAAAACATGCTTATAATTTATTGTAGAAATAGGAAGCGGAATTGCCTAGATGTGGCCTAGGTGTCGATCGTCGATAACAGAGAACCGTTCTGACGTCCTGCTCACTAACCATTGAGAACAACTGGCGAGACGTAAGGACCAATTCCAGTTTGAAGGCTGTCGTTTTCACAGAGTGGTGAAGCAGTACATGACTTAAATGCGCATCCAACGGAGATGTGCTTCGACAGCTGTTCTCGTGCATCTGGCACCATCCTTGTTTAACGAAAATACCTCCTTTGTTTTGAACAAATTGCCATGCTGCAACATTGCTATTTAAATAGATTCGGTCTTCAGAAGCATGCAAACAACTATAGAGAAGTCCGAAGGTGCCACGATGCTGCTTTGAGTAATGCTACATTGTTGCTGCGCGTCGTCGTAAGAGAGTGGTACTTCGTAATCACTTTTTATTTACTGCCTTTTCTTTTTTCATGTCAGGGTGTGATGTGAAGTACAACTACAATGATGCTGAGATATTTGCAAAACTGCGGAGCACAGGTGTCTGCGATGGGTATCGAACCTCGTTATCACCCTTTCAGGTGGCTAACGTGTTTACCATCACACTATGCGGGTCCTTCGTTTCATTTTTCTCTCGGCCGTGAGATTGTGTTGCTTGCTGATTTGGAGAAGACCATTGAATTTTAGCCGGCCGTGGATGAGGAAACGTTACATTTCACATGGTTGTCAGTGAAATGTTATGTAAAGTTGTGGAAGTAAATAAACCTGTTACGAGAGGTAACGAATAAGTGGCGCTTTGTATTGCATTTATGGCATACTGAGGTGCCGAGCGGAGTTCGACTAACCACCGTTGGCTGGTTTATTGCCGAAATGGTTAGAAATGAAAGGTTTTGAGGGAAAACTTGGTACTTCTTGTGTTTTCAAGCGTCCAAAACAAACTAGCAGTTCAAACGTGAGACAGAGATGAGCGTAGATAGTTCCGGTTCCCGAAGAAGTTACTCGATGATTTGTGAGATCGCATCTCATGTAGGTGATTACGATAGTGAGGTGTTTGATGTTTAGAACATTGTTGCCTGTGCAGCTGGTTTCACCGATGGTCTTGGATATGGTGACAACACAAAAGCCGCAGTTATTCGACTTGGCCTTATGGAAATCACAAAAGTATGTGTTTTTTGAGTTATCTCACTCATGTGATGTCGATCAGAAGTCAGCGTTTTTCTCACTTGACTGCTTACTGTAACACACCCGCAACCATGTGTATTTTTGGTTGCCGATCCTCAATTCTGCATTTTTGAGTAGAATGCCACCGTACACTGTAAAGAATTTTAGTATACTGTGAAGAGACAATAGGCAATGAATAGAATTTCTGTGCTGTGAAATGTATCGAAGAGAATGTTTATTTGACAAAAGAAACAACCAGAAGGGAAATGCTTTCAAATCAATGCACATCGTCCACTTTTTATCTCTTCTGACCCAGTGTGCATTGAAAACTGCATATTGTCATTGTCGTGAATGTGAGAAATGTTTTTTGAAACTTGGGAGGGAGGAGATGGCTAATTTTCTTTGGAACTTTCAAGATTCTTAAAGTCTGGCGTACTCTTGATTTTTTTTATGTATACCTCCTCTTTGTGGTGGAACAAGTTATATTTGAAATTCATTTTGTCAGTGATGTGTAGAATAGAAATATTTGCGCAAAACTGCAAACTCGTTCAGTTCGTCGAGCACTACTATCCTGGTTCGAACCTGGAGACGTTTTTCGAGTCTTGCGGCATCGCTGATCTTATCACTACCTGCTACGGTGGCCGGAATCGAAAGTTGTGCGAGGCCTTTGTAAAAACGGGAAAGTCCCTTGATCAAGTGGAGAAGGAGCTTCTGCGGGGTCAAAGTGCTCAGGGTCCATTAACCGCCGAAGAGGTCTACTACATGGTACACCAGAGCGGTTTGTCAGAAAAGTGAGTGTTCATCTTAATCGAATGTCTTATTTTAGTCTGTTTTATGCAAACCTTTCTTTTTCACATTGTCTTTATATACTGTTCTCTTGCTCACTAAATTTGTGAAATATGCATCTGTATGATTGTGTTAACAACGTAGTAATACCCATGGCCACCTTTCTTTTAACCTCGGCATTGATTGATAATCCGATGTTTTTCTTCAGTAAGCAGACACGAGGTTGTTATTACAGAATTTATTAGGAAGCAATAGATGACGTTTCGGCGGTTTCGCCGATGACTGTTGCCCACGTATTACTCTGTGTGGCTAGCTGCTATCCATCAACTAACTTAAATACTTACAACAAATAAACGGCTCTGAAGAAGGCAAGCCGCCAAAAGGTCAACTATTGTGTCCTAATAAATTCTATAATAACCTCGTGTCTGCTTATTGAAGAAAAACATCGAACATGGTAATAATTTCTTTTGTGAGTTTATTTTCGTATAGCTTTATAGTCCTCACATTTTACATGTCTGGTTGTTTATTTTGTTTCTCGCATTTTGATTTGCCTTATATTCTTACACTTATATAGTTTTCATATGGGGACGCATGTGGCGCACTGGTCGGTGGCGCCCTGCAATACACATGGGATTGGCTCCCCCTCTTGGCCCACCAAGCCCTCTGTCCCTCCAGGATCGGCAGATTGGTACGAGACATGTCTGGGAAGATAAGCACTGGCTAAAGGTCAGATATGCATTCAGTCACCTCCAAACGATGCTTAATGAAATCAAATGCATGGCGCATTCCTCAGGGATTCATCAATGCCGAGAGCTTTATCCTTTTATGGTTTTCATTCTATTTTGTAACTTATTTTATGAGTGTCGAGTTCTAGAAGTTAATATGAATTTCTTAAATTGCATCGGTTATGAATCCGTGTCCAATTTTCAATATGATGGGTTCAGTCATTAGTAAAGTAGTTATTGTGTGAGACGTACTCTCCCATTTCTGTAATAAACAGTAACATCTAGAAGATCTAGTAATTCCTCAGGTCATTGGATCTGTGCGAACCGCTTGTTATGGTAATGCCCATTTTCCACCAGTTCGTGTTTGAAATTAGTAAAGTTCTCATCTCTTCAGGTTTCCTCTATTCGTTGCCGTTCACAGGATCTGCAAAGGCGAAATAAAACCACAAGAAATGATCTCATGTTTGCGACGACATCCTGAACACTTGTAGATGTTTCGTAGTTCATTCTGTAGTTGTCTAGGGTTGTCTAGTGGGTGGAACCACACCTGTTCAGATGAGCAGTGATCAGAATATTTGGTCGTTTAGGTTTTAGCTGATGTGGATTCCTTTAGGTGTCTTGTACATGTAATAGCTTTGACGTTGTACCTTGTTCCACCACTTGTATCTCTTCGCTCATGTTTAGGAGTAAGCATTTCCTCATTTTTCTTTTTTTCTAGATAGAGTTCGGATACTTATGTCTGTATGTCGAGAACGTACTTTTACTTTGAAAGCGAATGAAGTATCCGTTTTTATGTTGTGAAGTTCGTTTACATCGCTATTAATCGTTATCGATGCGCTCAAGGATATTTTACAATCTTCCATTGTAATCATAGGGAGAATCCCCTTCACTGTGTCAACCTTTACCACCTGGGATTTCTCATCCATTATGCTTTACAATTTAGTTCCAAATCAACTTTCAAGAAGGGAGGGCTCGGAATTTTTGTAAATCGGCACTTGTAGCTGAAAAAAATGTGGCTCAGCATGTCGTTGGCTAATGAAGCTGTAGGGCGTGTATAGCACAGTGGTCACATGCGGCACACATGGGATCGGTCTCCTCCTTCCAGGTTCATCAAGCCTTCCATCCCTCCGGAGTCGGCAAATTGGTACCAAACTGGTACGTCTGTGAGGATAGCAACACTGGCTCGATACATCCATCGGTAGGCCACTGCGAATCATCTAAAGGCCAGATATGTACTCACTCATCTCCAACGATACAAGTTGAATGCATGGAGCATCCCTCGGGGATTGATCAACGCCGAGAGCTTTATCCTTCTATTTCTGTTATTTAACGAAAGTGTTGTAACTCTAGAGTACATAGTACTGTTATCCAAATTACATCATAGTGCTTTCGAACCAATGGGTTTTTTATATTCCAGGATTTCCTATAAAATTAGTTGGAGGAAGGAAATCAAGAGAAGTCGAAACTAGTATATTAAGGTACGTTAGGTACTTATATCATCATATATCAGAACAGAAGTAAGGAAGAAGTTCAAGTAAAAAATTGGACGTTAACGCCTTTACAAGTGTGGCCGTCGACTGTAGAGCAAATGATTACTGTCATGTAGATGTGATTCCTTTCAGATGTCTTGTGAGAGCGATAAGCAAGAGTTACATAAGCATTATCGCGAAGTTGTACGGAAGATGATGTACAGCAATGGAGATCTCGAAGATTCCATTCCATACTGTGTAGATTTGGTGCTCGACCTAGTCAAATTTCAAATGGTGAAAGTTCTTGAGGACGCCTGGAACCGTGCAAATTCTCAACAAAGAAACGTGATCATGCTGGAGGATGTTCTCTTCCTCTTTAGGAGGAATAGGTTTATATTAAAGAGATTACTGCACTTTGCCGAGACAATCGAGTGTATAAACGAATTGAAACGGGCTGCTCCACGAACCGAAAAGTTGGATGGCGACCGCGATGAGGACAGTGATGACGATGAGGTGAAAACGACAACGTAGGTAGTTATTGCTTCTAATGTATCTGTATTTAAACAGAGAATTGTCTACATATGGTTTAGTAGTATTAAGAATTACACTAATCCATATAAAGGTACGTATGGCGCAGTGGTCAGAGACGCTCTACAATACACATGGGATCGATCCTCGCGCCTCAGGCTCACCAAGCTCGCCATCCTTTCGAGCTTTACAAATTGGTACCAGAATTGTCTGGGTGGATAGCGGCATTGGCTCAATACATCGGTAGGCCACCGCGAGTCGCTGTAGAGGCCAGATGTGCATTCAATCACCTCCAAACGATGCTTAGTGAAGTCGAGTGTATGGCGCATCCTTCTGGGATTGATCAACGCCGAGAGCTTTATCCCTTATCCTTTATTAATGCATATGTCTAGAAAGTTTGGAATGTCACCACTAGTCCAAGTAATGTTACATATTAATGGACATGATCTTGTTGTGACAAGTGAACTTTGTATTCGTAAGGCGATATAGTTTTTAGTACGCGCGATTCGAACCTAACGCGAATGAAGAATTTCGTGAACTCAACAAGTCTGGTAGGAAGTGTCAATGACCTTCTCGAGCTGTTCGATGCAGAGCTAGATGAAAGGCAACGGCGTACGGCGAACACTGTCATGAACGAGTTATCGGTTGAGGAATATTCGAGATTCACTGCAGCTCGTGCAGCCACTTTCCTTGATGACGACAAGGGAAGATTTAAGAAGTAAGTGGTAATTTGCTGTTCTATTAATAAGGACACAAGAGATGCTACAATACCATTTATTTTTCCACAAAAGCAGGCATTTTGGCGGATTTCGCTTTCATAAGAACCTGGAAAAGTCAGGTTGACTACAACCTAGTGAGGAAAACATCCTAGGTTTCAATAGCGTTGGAAACAAAACAGTTTCTTCATACATTCACTACTTAGTGGTGAATTGGTGGTCGGTGGTAAATGACGAGCTCATGGACTATGGAGAAGAATTAGTGTTGACCTTGGTCATTTGGCTGGTGCTGTATGTAAGGCTAATATCACTCGTAGTTTGGTATTGAGGGAATAACGGCAGCTTCAAAAATACTTGAAGCTATTCTTTATTAAGTAAGACTTCGTGTTTGTTCAACAAGGATATCGGGACTATTTGATCATTGCCGTGGTTAGCACGAAGTCGGTCGTGGGAGTTACCAGAAACAGTCATCTTGTTAAGAACTAATTTTCGTTCTTTTCCATTCGTTTTCAACTGCACATGTTTTAATAGATATCAAAATTTCTTAGTTGAATTGTAAAATCCATTAAAATTTGTACATCTTCGTCAACGAGGTGAACGTTTATGAAACCAAAGTAGAATTCTATCTGTGAAGTCCACTAATCTTCTCGAGATATTTCCAACAACAAGTAGTGGAAGTGCATGAAAAAGTCTCAGTCGGTTCGCAATAGATCCGACAGATATGCTGATGAAGTAGTCTTGTGTTTGTGGTTTGTTACCATGGTGGTTGTACGGCGTACAGTCGAATCTTGTCGTACAAGAGATATTGTGCTTTTGGACTAGTCGGTTTCGGTGAAGGACATTGCAGTTTCTGCTTGTATCGGGAATGAAACCCTTAAATTTACCGCTTCATGCAAGATCGCCTTCAAAAAGAGTATTAGTGTTTCGTCTTTTCCCAACCACTGCTTCTAACGACGATAATTTGTTCTTCATTTGAGTTCAATTGAACAATTTCCAAATTATTGCTTTACAGAGGCTTGGTTTGTCTTAATTTCCTGAGCAAATTTAACTTTAACAGTACTGGTCGTCTCTTTAGCCTGAATTTGTCAGAAAAAAAGTTGCTGGAACTTGGTCTTTCATGCCGTTCCACTAGTTTGGATTCAGCACAAACGAAGAACAGAGACACTGACATGAAGCTGTGTAGAGAAATCCACGTTTTAAAACGGTGTACACTATGAATACAATACCCAGAGAACTTCATTTGGGAATTTCGAAGGTGAAAACGATTAGTCGTGGAAATCAGTAACTTCTGAAAGGACCAAAATGTTCTTTCGGCGATATATTGAAGAAATTGTCAGATTTTTTGCATAATTACTAGATTATTAGAGTATAATGGACACACTATATATTCACATTACATATGGTTCATATCCACCCCTGTGAGCTAATGCTCTTGTAGTTTTTAACTAGTTCTCAACAAGGTGTTCTCATTCATGTTAAACGTTATGAGAGGGTAGCGTCAGTACATTACTCGACAACATCTTACATTATTACTTGATTGCTGTGAACTTACTTTTCATAAGGAGTTTGTGCTCCTGTCATCAATAATTATACAATTAAAAGTTGCTTTTTCTTTTTCAGGAAACATGAACAGGGCAACCTACTGTGGTGGTTAGGTGCTCCTCAGTGTGAACCATCAGTGTCGTTCGTTCTTGCATTCGTAGGACGAGAAGTGGTCGCCTACCTTGTGCATGCCGCTATTACTGTGATGAGAACAGAGGAGTCGGATTTGTTCCGGAATGACACAAAAGATGGTTATTTGGCCGCGCCTGATGAGGATTGTCCACTGCAGGTGTGTAGTACACTTTGGAATTAATCTTCCATACGAACTGACCAAATATTTGAGTGTTATTTCCTTGGATTTTCTAATTTTTGTGTGCCCCGTTTACTGGTTGTCAGATTCCAAAATACAAGTGTATCATTCCTCGGAAGGTTCCTAAACTCAAAACGTGCGGAGAATTTTCATATCGCTACCCAATTAAAATTATATCAACTCATGGAGTCGCTACTATCCTTGCCTAAGAAAAGAAGTTCGATTAAATGGATGTTGTGCTGCAATCCGAACAGTTCATCGTGAAGATAGGTCATTGAATATCAGATAAGGGTACTCTAGCGTGTGTAGGGCAGTGGTCAGAGGTGCGTGCAATGCACATGGGATCGATCCTCGCGCCCAAGATTAACCAAGTCTTCCGTCCTCCTAGGGTCGACAAGTTGGTACCAGATTTGTCTGGGAGGATAGCATCACTGGCTGGATATATCGTTAAGCCATCGTGAGTCACGGATGTTGTAAAGGCCATATGTGCATTCAGTTACCTCTAACGATGCTTAATGAAGTCGAATGCATGGCGCATCCCTCAAGAACTGATCAACGCCGATAGCTTCTTCCTTTATCCTTTTAAAGCTACTCTTAACTTTCCTTGTTTTCTTTAGTTTTTGAAGATTAGTTGCCTTCGAAGATTATTATACTGAGAAAAGTATTGGATTGCTGTGGACGTGACATGTATCGAATAAAACTTGCGCATAAACAACTGCTATTTTCAGACTGGATATCGGACTACCCAAGCTGTTCTGCGGCTCATTTTTAACACGAATTGGTAGAAGTTTTAAAACGTTAAAAGGATATGTTAGAAAACGTTCGGCGTTGTTTATTGCCCGATTGCTACGCGGTGCCTCCGACTCCAGTAGCCGTCGTAGAAATGACTGAATGCACATTTGGCCTGCATGACGACCTGCGAGGAATAGTGAATTAAGTTAGTGTTGTTGTTCTCCCAAATAAGTCTTACAGCTGCAGCCAGACCTGTACTCGGCGTCGAACCACGACCACATGTGCATTACAAGGCACCTGTCACCACTACGCCATGGGGAAACCCTCACCTGGTAGAAACGAGCACGGCGAGCATAAATCCGTAACTTTGGTAACTAACACTATCACCTGTGTCGGCTTAGCTTCATTTATTTGTTTATGAACGTCGAAAAGTGTGTTTCCGTAAATCTGGAGTATATCATCAGATTCTTTTTTTTTTTACAAAATTTGAGTCTAATTTTACAACTCTGCCATCCCGAAATTAAACAGTGGACGCAGTATGCTCTTAGTGAAGTTATTACCTGTGGGAGTCGTCCTCAAATCGACTTCAACCATCGGGTATTCGGTCTTTTTTTTTTTTTTTTGTTCTTTGTTCATGCAGTTACAGCGTTTTCCACTCGCTCGCACTCAAACGGGATATCGCAGTTGCTAGCTGAATATAGGCCTACGACTTAGTTCTCGACACCGAATAACCACTAGCTTTAAACAGAATGCTCGACTTCGTGATAAGACGCCACGCGGGACTTTTCGTAGTTGACACAGGGCAACAGTTTTCGACACTCAAACTTGGGATTAAATCTTTATATACATAGAGGCAAAAACCAATACAACAGGAATAACGATGAAAAGAATACTGGCGTAAGATAATGCAATCAAGTCGAACGTAAGACTCCCAAAAGCCCCTCCCAAGTCCAAAAAAGAGTCAGTGCTCGTCCGGGCGTGGCTACGTCCAAGCGAGAGTCAAGGCCCAGGTCGCGGGGTCCATTCCCCAAGCAATGAGACGTACCCAGCAGCATGTTCGGTGGTGTGACCGATGACCACGTGATGCTGTGTCTAATGTTGTGGCAAAGGTCGTCTCCATCGACCCATTGAATGTCTGCTAGGTGGATAAAGAATTTTGATAGAAAACGTGCAGTAATAGAAAGAAATAGTAACTATTGCGGGGATAGTTGCTATATGGGAAACGGTGCCATCGAGTAGTCCATTGGGGCATCTTCATTATCAGTCTGTTAAAAAATGTCCATTTGCATTTCGATTTAGTTGATCGGTGTTTTTGAAAGAAAAACCTTTTAGAAACGCAAAGTTTCCAGCTAGATTGTGCTGCAGTTTCGTTCTCCAGATCCGACAGAGTTCCACTTATCAGAATTTCCATTTATATGTTTGCGATCGATTTTTTGAATAACCAGTTCTTGAGAGATGAAAGCACGAATTTTTTAGTGTATAAATGAATGGCATAAATGTAAGTAAAGGAAGGATTTTTCTTACAAATGAAGGACAAAGCTCTCGGTGTTGATCAATCCCTGAGGGATGCGCCATGAATTTGACTTCATTAAGCATCGTTTGGAGGTGATTGAATGCATATCTGGCCTTTAGCCAGTGCTACTATCTTCCCAGACAAGTCTCGTACCAATTTGCCGATCCCGGAGGGACGGAAGGCTTGGTGAGCTAGGAGGGGGAACCAATTCCATGTGTATTGTAGGGCGCCTCTGACCACTGCTGTATACGTCCCCTATATAAATGTATATATATATATATATATATATATGCATGTGTGTGTATATATACATCTACAGGGATAGGGATACATATATTTATGTCTAATGCATATCGACACGTAATTCAAGTAGGATTAGTGTTGTTACTATCGTATATTCTTAACATTACAACACCACAGCATCCTTTGTCGTAATAAAAATGTCAACTCGGTTTACAGGGTTCTTTACTTACGTCCTTTCCGATAGCTATAAAAGTTGGAGGCTTAGTGTGGTACTGTAGCAATTATGATCTAATGGGTGACCTAATTCTCTAAATTTTGGAGAACCTATCCTCCACTCAACACAAACAATGTCACGCTTCCTTCGTTTCTGAAGACCTCGTCAATATATCGTTGATTATTTTCCATTAATTGAATAATACTTTAGTATTCTTTGTTGTCTAGTTTATGAATAGACTTCGCCATCTCGTTTTCAGACTCGACACTATACAGAAGCGTTACGAAGATGTGAGGGATGGAGGCGTCATAGGGATTTCCTTTTCGGTTATCACGACGACATTGAAGCGGATGACTGTCAGCAAAAGACAGATCTTTCTGCCTCTTTAAATGATGGTACTGAAGAGCATGGCTCTCAACAAAAGACATAATGCTGCTCTTTCAAATGGCGGTAGGACATATTTGTAGTTATACAAATATTCACTTCAAGTAAATGTTAAACTATTATAATAAGAGATGAATTTTGGAAAGGAAAACGATACACGACGAAGTTCGTTTTGCATGGCTTGCGCTTTGATGGCACCATATCTGTTTCCTCTAATGTAGTATATTCCTTGCAATTGTTGATTATCTATTAAGTCATACAGGTAATCAAAACGGGTTTGTGTATTCTTCACCTTAGTCTTTTAGTTTTTCTCCGTTTCTTCTATTATCGCGGACAGCTTAAACCAGTTGAGCTCTCCAATCCATTCATTCATTTTTTTATAATGGTTTTTCTTCTTCGTTTTATTCGTTCGTCATTGTTAACATATGATCGTTTATGCTGGTTTCTTCTTAGCTGTCTATAATTTCTCGACGACCCTAATGCTTGATGAATTAAGAGCTTGGTAGACTTATAGAAGAGACTTTTCCCACTACCTTCGCGTTATAAATGATTTTTCCATAATGTTTTTTTCTTCGAGTTCGAACTCCTTCAAAATCAAAATTTGCTAAAGGTTGAGAATAGAGTCTGTATATATATTGAATATAAAGTTTGAAATTTCTAAACCTAAAAACAACGGCCTCAAACAACAGTATCGTGTCCAGCTGTCTCAGTCATCTGCTAATGGAGGAACTACCATTTGTTTAATGATTTAGCAGTTCGAAGTATGAGCCTCGATCAGTAAAGCGGTAAAAGAGAATTTATGAACCTTAGAAACTCATGATTTATGAAAGCACTGTAGGAGAAGGAAAGCTGCATCTCGCTGGTAAAATTATGTGGTGTTTTAATGGTTCTAATTCCAATTAATAAAGCTCATTATGAACCAAAATATGAGTTGTGAGGCACACTTTTCGACGCCGCGCGCATTGAAATCAATGCATTTTGGTCAGTATTTCTTGAGAAAACATTTACCCGGCTTTGATTATGCCTTTCCAATGACTGTTAACAGCTTGCATTTATATGACATTTATATTGTCCCAGTTTTTGAAGTCTTCGTTTAATTCTTTCTACTTTTGTTTAGCAAAAACGAGGTGTTATTTTATTTCTTTATTTACGCACAAACTGACGTTTCGGCGGATTTCGCCTTTCTCAGAGCCAGGAAAGGTCAAGTTGACTATAATCTACACGGCCAAACATCTCCATAACCAAACAGAGAAAATGCTGAACCAAGATTTCAATCACATTGAACACAGTCTTTGTGCGCTCACCGCTCGCTATGAGTCTTCCACTGAAAATGTCACGTGGAGACCAACCATCCACAGTCCACATGGAATCGTATGTGCCCATCTCATCAGAATAACAGGCTTATGTAGTGCCCAATATCACGCGTGATAATGAAGCATTCCTCCCTGCGGTTCATTTTCGGATTTCTGGAATTAATCGAGAGCGCCTCGAGAGTTTTGCGCGCTTGTGTTCTTGATTCCTGCGCGAGGATCGTGACACGTCCTTCAAAGTCGTCCCCGTTATGTCTCTGCGTCCTTTGCGTGTCCAGTGGAGTATTTGGTTTACGTTTGCCGACTAGGTATTCTTTTATATGAACGCTGAGTGGTCTACTCGTTTCGCCCACGTATTCGTCCTCGCACGCTTTATATTCTCGAACTCACGCAGTCACCGTCTCTACCATCGGGGAAAATTATGCAATTTTGCGTTGCACATAGACGGTCGTATAGGCGGTAACGAACTAGCTGGCGTCTTAGATTACTTGGTGGCATTTCAATTATCGTTACCGAATTCTCTAGACCGGTCCTTCTTAAACAGCGTTTTAAAATAGCTGCACTTACTTCATTTGAAATCAAGGGCAGGATAAACGTGATCTTATTGTCCTAGAGTTATCGCTGCAGTGCCTGTGGTTTCCTCTGCACTTATCCCGAGCCACAGTTTCGTAGCCATTAAAAATGGCTATTTGCCGCGCCACGTTCCGGGACTCCTCTTTCTGTTGTCTTGCTGTGCACACGCTGGTAGCTGTTCGAAACATGTTTCTCACAAGCGCCCTTTTCGTGTGAGAGGGGTGAGAGGAGAGGTAATGAACCAAGATGTTTTTACTACTCGGCTTTCGGTACCACTTCGTAATGTAGCCATTTTCTGATAGATTAATTTGGACGTTCAGGAATGGAAGCCAGTTTTTTTTCGGTTTCTCTAGGGTGAATTTAGTATACTCTGACTGTTCGTTCAACAACTCGAAACATTTGTCAATTTCCTCTCGTGCTGAGCAGAGGACAAAACAGTCATCTATATATCTACAGTAGAGTAACGGCGCGAGATCGGTCACTGGTGCTTCCACCTTAGACATAAACGCAATGGCAAGACTTGATGCCAGAGGCAGTCCCATTGCCAACCCTCTTATTTGAGTGTAGTACTTTCCGAATTATCTGAAGAATGAGCAACTCAAGCATTCTTTTAAGAGTGCCGTCAACTGCCCTATCTTGAAGTCGTACATGTTTGTTCCTCCTTCATTTTGTATAAAGAGTTCGAATATGGCTTGCACTGCGGAGTCATTCGACACGTTTGTATAAAGGGCGGTAACGTCGAAGGACTCCATCGTGTATGCCCTGTTGAGTCCCGCGTTACGTATATGATCCAGGAACATTTGGGTGTTCGTTAGATGGGCTGGAATGTACTTCAACAACTGGGTAAGTATTAGGGTTATTAATCACGTTATTCTATCCGTTGGCCCGTCCACGCAGCTAATGATAGGCGTGACCTTAAATAATGATGGATCGGTAGACACGAGATCATCGCTGGATACTAACTTATGAGTTTTGGTAAGTAAGTACAGGACGGGACGTGTTGATAAGTCAACTTTGAGTTGAGAGATAACTGATGGCTTTAACCCAGCCGCTTTTGCCAATTTAACCCATTCGTTGTTTAACTTTCGGTATTGACTTTTAAATTCCTTCTCAGACAATGGACGATAAAGGGAAGCATCTTCAAGGTGCTTTTCCGTTATCTCAACATCTAACTGATGGGGAATGACAACGAACTCTCCGTATAGTTCGTATACTTCTATATATATACATATATATATATATATATATATGTATATATATACATACATACATACATGTATATATGTATATTTGCTCTGCTAGTTTTCTCTTACTTTTTGCATGACACAGTGCTGTGCAGATTCCAGCCTTTTTTCATTCTGTTCATTGTTCTACATCCATCCTTTAAAAGAATATTCGGATTTCAGCGTTGTTTATGGTGGAACCCTAAGATGTTGTTGTTGTTATGGATATTTCGGGAAGCTCGTGCATCTCCTTGTTTTTCGATGATAACAATGACAGTTCTTGGTCACAAACAGTCATAGTCCTCTGCGTATTGGAACTTTTTCCAGACAAATTTGTTGCCAGTTTGCACTCCGCGAAGGATGAGAGGCATCGTTGGCACTGGGCAGGAGCGAAGCAAAAAAAAATGTGTATTGCGCGCTGGCTCTAACTATGTTACACATCCCCAAATCTAGCCGTCATTACATTACAGATCGTCTATATCCATCAATATCTTTTTTATTTTCTACTCGATTTTTCGTCTCAGAACAGATTTGGCTCCACAACCTTAGCTGCATTTCAGTGGATTCCTGATCGCTGAAATCTTATAAACGTGAAGAGGAAGAGACAAGCGGCTAGGAGAAGGGATCCCTGAAATAACAGTCATCCATTCCGAATTGTTCGTACAAATTTACTTTAGGAATAAAGTGTTATATTTGCTAAATTGAGCTAATTTATGGGAGAGTTCTCAAATTGAGTTTAGAATAATAATAGGTACAAAGTGTTCCAAATTTCCAATTTTCTATCCGTAGTTCTTTGCACCAATTCTTATGCGCAGAACCACGTACAGCGTAGCCAAACAGCGAAAATCACTCGGACTTAGTATAAATAATCAAGTGTTACGACTTGAAAAGGAACGGAGAAGTGAGTGTAAGATGACTCTTCCCACTGACCGCAACTATGAGCACTCGTCGTTGCCAACTTTGCTCGCCGATGTTGTGTGGCGTCAAGGCGCTGTGGTGCAGCAGGTATCCACTTCGCATTTGCACCCAATCCCAAATGAGAACAGCAGAGCCGAGAGCGCACAGTACGAAACTAATGGCATTCCAGAACAATTCCTTAACACAAGAACATGTAGTGTAAAATAAGCACTGAAACAGTTATTTACATCACTGTGCTAAAAATATTGAAAGAAGATACAGGAAAAATCGTAGGAAAAGGACTACCAGCAAAATGGTATCGGGGTTGGGTTGTTGGCAAGGGATACCTTCCTCCGTTCTAGTTATATATTTAGTTGAATTCCTGCATAATTGAAGTTCAGTACATCTAAGAATAATTGAACAAAGGTGGCCTGCTGCTTCAAATAGGTGTACCTAAGCCATCGATGTTTCGATAAGACGAATCTATATCCATATTAATTTATAATATTATGTGTGCATACTGTAGATACAGCAAGGACGTGTGTAGCGCAAGTGTCAGAGGTGTCTTGAAATACCATACATATGTGCTCGATCCTGCGCCCCAGGCTCACCAAGCATTTGATAACTCGGGGGTCAGCAAATTGGTACCACACTTGACTGGCAGAATAGTAGTACAAACTTGATACACCATCAGACTATCACAAGTAATTTCGTGGATTAGGTGTCGATTCGAACATCTCTAACGGTGCTTAATGAAGTCGAATGTTTGCCACGTACCTCAGCGATTGGTCAACATCGACAGCTTTACCCTTTAGCTTTATTATAAAATAGCTGTAAGGAAGGACAGTACAGTGATAGTGATACTGGTCATCACGAGCACGATACTGGTTCGATCCCGCTCCAGACTCACCAAACCTGTCACCCCTTCGGGGTTGGGAAATTGGAACCGGACTTGTCTGGGAAGAACCACTCTCTGCAGTGCAACCGGGAACACTCTAGCGCGGCTATTCTAAGACTCCAGTGAGAATCGACTCAAAATGAATTCTGCGAAATTCAAGACGAAATGAAAATCTTGAAGCAACAGCCGAAGCCACACCTAAAAGTTGGAAGGTCTTCGTGGATAATAGATGCAAGGAAACGAGTAGATTGAAGACGGGTAGAAAAGAAAGGTGGTATAGTATACGTTGTTTGCAACCAGTACTCTAAATGAGACGTTCAAAAAAACGGAAAGGATACCAGAGATTCAGAATTGGTTGTTACAGCCAGCAGCATATACAGCATATCGGGTAAGAAGAGTGCGAGGCAAAAAGCGCTTCCCAAGGGGTTGGTTAACAATGACGAGTCTATTTCTTTGATTTCAATACAGACAGTGATTTCAAGACAGACCTATTCATTATCGTTGACACATGCAAGTAGGAAGAAACTTCTAGATATAACGGGACCCAAACAGCAACAGCATGGTATCTGCAAAGTTACTTACTAATAATGATATCGAGCATTACCTAATGTACACACCATATCATCAAACATATTGGCCTTGTCACGTCAGTTATGTGGAAGGTCAAAGGGTAAATCCATTGGCCTTCTCATGTCCTGCCAACGGACGTAAAAGTAAAGTGGGAAAAAGGCTGTTCTTTCCCTTTAGTGAGAATAACAATCCAATCAGCTGAGTTACTATGCTCATAGAGGTGATCAGTGCTGTTAGCAGTGTGAACAGTGGCGATCCACAACAGGGGTTTATACGTGAATTAGTGTGGATCAACACTGCGGTAGAAAATCTTCGTTGCCACCATGTTAACGCCTAAGATGACGAGGATATTTCACTCATTCAAATGTGCTTCAAACAGTCTTCTATTTCAAGAAAGACAGGGATCCTCAAAGCAGTAACTGACGATTTCTGCTCTAATATGGATAACATTTGACATAGTGTTGAAGACAATACCCCTTCACACGTTCTTAACAGCTGAGCAACTCCTTCGTTCGTTTCCATCGCCTTAAAGTGAAATGGTCTTAAGCCCAGAATGGCCGCATATCAGAATTAGAATTAGCTCTTGAGTTCCGATATTTTTTCGCTGAAGTTCGGTAGAAATTTTTTTATTGCTATAACGCTGAGATATTTGCAAAACTGCGGACCGCAGGTGTCTGCGGTGGGGAACGAACGCCTCCTATTGTTCCATCCGGGGAGTAACGCGTTCACCATCACACCATGCAGGTCCTTCGTTTCGCCTGTCTCCCAACTAGTTCTATCGATCTTTTGTCATCAGCAATCACCCGTCAACGAAATTGATCTAGGGAGCCCAAATCGGCAATGAATACTTTTTTATTGTTCTACCAACCGGTCACTCAAGGAAATATTTGCTTCAGAGATTCGAATTTTTCTAAATAATACTCGACACCCTCCAAATTGATCATAATTTCGATAGAAAATTAGCGAATAAGACTTTCTGAGATTCAGATCTAACTATGATCGCTTTAATCGCAGCAATTAGGACTTGTTCCAGTAGACCTAGTAGGGTGCAAAAATATACGTACTCATTCGTTCGTCGTTTATATATATACATATATCTATATATGCATGCATATACACATATACATACCTATGTACACATATGTATATACATATATATATATATATATATATATATATATATATATATATATATATACGACCTCATGGCCTGTTTTGAATGGGCTATTTTAGAGCTACGTGGCTATTTTATACAATACTCATAGATTTTAGTGCATCTTTTCGATTATATCCTTTCTGGATTGAGCTTTTTACGATATTTTTTGATTAAATAATTGCTTTCTTACAAGAGATTTGGTACCCAGCAAGGTGCAAGAAGAAGCTACTTTCTATACATTACGATTTACCAGGAATAGTTACTGGGATAAGTTTAGTTACATTCATGAGTCACGCGGAGAATTTTTGCTTATTGGGCCAAAGGTGTTGTTAAAAATTCAAGACGTCTCATGACGAGTCGTTGTCTCTCGTCACCGTTATTATGTTATGTCTCGCTATTCTGAGAGTGGAATTTTGGACCGTATGCATTCGATCAAATGCATGCCGAACAAGGCGGGAATTAGTGATCACCAAGAATGTGCTGACATGGATATTCCACTGTTTCTCGTTTTAATTTATTGGAGCAAACGTTAGCTATCCCACTCCTGACACAAAAGGAGGTCTTCGCCAGGTTTTTTAAACTAGTTAGTAATGATTTCTTACCAGTTTAATCCATGGCAGCTGATTGGCGATTTTTTGCACTTCAAAATAGTGCAGAAATAGAGTGATGGTGCATCCGAAGATAAGTATGAAGGCCAGAGCGTAGATCACTGAATATGCTTTCCACTGGATACGACCATCGATGAGAAAGACCACAACGATGAGAAGAGACACCTCAAATGTTGTTCTTAAACGGAACTGGAACGAAACATAGAAACATAGACAAGGATTTTACCCTGTGATCAAACAAAGAGAAAACAAAACCACAGATGTTAGGACTCTATCTACAAGTAAATTACACACAAGTGCTATGAAAAACTTCGGTAACGTGGGCTAAGCATCAGTCTCCTAGTAAGTTATGGCGCAATCTCAGTACTATTTCTGTTGGTGAAGGATGGTTTACGACTTCGGACAAGTTTTCTTGCCTATCACTGCTTGTCACACTGTGAAGCTCTTCGTACTTTAATGAATCGCTTTACTGATAAGTTAACAATTTATTGCAAAAGACTTTATTCGGATAACTTATCGGCTCCTTTTTTACAACAATCTCCATGTTACCTTATCTATTAAGCAGCGTATTGATTATTCGTTGTGAGTTTAAAGGAAGATGGTTGAAAAAGGTGTTCCGTACTTTGTTCTTGGAGTTTGGAAACACGTGAAAGCTTGGTGCTTGATTAATAGCCAATCAAACACAGAGCAAGAGTCCACGTGTGATTGGGTCATCATATCCGGTTCTCTTTCAAACTGTTTTTCTTCACCAAATATATTCACCATATCTAACGTGCCGGAAGGTCGTTACACCGGTTGACTTGTAAGTACGCAACACTGTCTAACTTCAAGCAAGAGTCCATCTGAACGTATGGCTAAAAACAAAACTAAGTATAAGAAAGAAGAAATAACCGTCGTAATTTACTTTATTAATACTTGAGTAGCCCGTCTTCACGAATTACAAATAATTGCGCAGGTCCCATCTAATTCCTATTTGACTGGTAACTTGCTATCTTGGAATGATTTCCTTTCGCCGGGGTCTCGAATATATTGTTATATATTGGTACGAGCACAGCACTGATTCGTGACACTGATTCACTCCTGACTGGTCTTCCGGATAGAAATTATGAATTTTTTTTCTCAGCATGGGAAACGTAGATGATCAATTCCACTAGTCGACGAGGTGAACGCCCAGCGATGAGGCAGTAAAGAATGGAGTGTACCCATGACTATTCTTCACACGTCAAAAATAAAAAGTGGAGGTATAATTGGAGAGGACGCTAAAAAGAATGCTGACTTCTCCAGGTGAAGAAGCTGATTAGAAGATCTGCCCTCAGAATATTTTATTTTTATCGCAAATACTTCAGTCGCCTTTTTTAAATGCAAGACACATTGTGATTACATCTTTGAAGACGGCTAAGTATTTTATATGGTGACAGGTGGTATAGGAAGGATCCATTGTTTTTGTTGCCATGATAGAAGTAAACACCAACGATGAGCTTCCGGTAAAGTGAATGCCTCGCCTTAAATGGTAAATTCAAATTAGTTGCTAGACTACCACTAACGAACTGTAGCTGTGAAGAAACTACCGTTACCTGGAAATATTGTCTAGTGGGTGACACGCAAACATTGTTGCTATTTTATTGTTGTTAGCCAGAAAAGCCAGAAAACCAGAAAGCCAGAAAACGATCCGAGCACTGGGAAGCACTAAGCTGAACGTCGACGTTTCGAAGTGGAGAAATTTGTTAAATTAAAAAAACACTTAAAAAATTGGACAGAAGTTACATTTCGGTGTAAGTGGGTGGAAAGTCCTGCATAAAACAGAAAAATTCCATGAACTGTAGTAGACTTTGGTATGTGCGCATGCGGCTTTAAAAACGATGTTCTTACCGCCATAAAAATATCTCAGCTGATTTAAAACTTTTCTAAAAATATTTCAAAATAGAGAAGAATTCTATAGATTGGAGTCCAGGTATACGATATTACTGGGCGTGGCTTGCTTAAATTCACTGCATTCGAACTAAAATGGATCAAAAGATACCAAAAGCGTTCGTACCAGCTGACAGAGTTTCAGAATAGGTAGTGGCGATAGTAGCCATCTCAGTGGACGACCCATGTCTGACTTCGGCTAAATCCTCGTGTGAGAAATCAGTGGCGTGTGTACACTCGTCTAGGAATATAGATAGACAGGAGGCACGCGCTTGTGGTGGAACAGACACCATCAGCCAAACGCACCAGCTGTGTCTTTAGCCACATGTGTGTACTTTTCATAAACCAACACAGTACCCAGTCAATATATATGACACAATATATAATTAGTATATATACGTGCGCAAATACATTTTATACGTTTTGAATTGCCTTCACATCTGCTGTGCGGATCTCAGTACTTCTTGCATTCGATTTGTTTTCTCGCAATCATCATCCACGACGGTCTTCGAAGTTTTTCCATGTGGTTTCCGCTGCTATTTGAGGATTTTCGTTTTCATTATGATCTGGACGAGTGCTGCTCGAGCTGATTCTCTCTATAGTCTTCGGATAGTCTACGTAGAGCGTTCGCACAATGCAGGCCAAACCAAACTTAACTATTCACCAAATATATATCTATTTTTACAGTAAGAACCCAGCATCTCAAACTTTAAGCCCATACTAAATTATACTAAAGAGTCATAAAGGCCAACCCCCTAATTATCGATTTGGCACCACGCGACTAGTTTAATAGCACGACGGTGACGGATCTTGGTATTGGTTTACTCCTAGCTCGGCTTCCTGATGGAAACACCGGATTCCTTCTCAACTTGGAAGACCCTGCCAGGATGATGAATCCCCTAGAACACTCCATGGACGCCGATCTTCATGCACTTCTTAAAGCTGCAGATCGCAAAAATTTCATGTGATCGTACTGTAATAAATAAAAATCAGGAAAACCAGCATGTGCCAACTAAACAACAGGACCCTTCTCATTCGCGGAGAAAAGGTCCCGTCGCGAAATGTCGGGCGGCGTAGGCTTTGTTGACCACCCGTCCACTCCCCATCTCGTGGACTCATACGAGATCCGTTCCCCTCATATAGCCGTCCTGCGTCTCCAACTAACGCGTCATGGGAGGATCGTAATTGCCAGACGTTACTCACCGATAGATGCAACTAATGAGTACGAATCAGATGCGTTTTACTATCAGTTGGAGGAAGTTATCCACAATGATAAAGCATACTAAAAATTTGTTGTCGGATACTTAGAAAAGTAGAAGTAGTAGTAAGCCGCCGGAGTAGAAAAAGCCAACGAGAGCAAATACAGGATCGGAAATTTTGGATTCGGGGAAAGAAATGAGAATGGAAGCCGTCTCGCAGGACTTCTGTCTGGAGCACATCTCTTCCACGGAAAGTCGTTTTTCCAGAAGAAAGAAAGCGGCATGGCTTATATGGAGATCGACAATATTCTAACCAACAGAGGGTGCTGCATACTTGAAACATCGGAAGTCTCCGTCATTCTGTACTGATTCTAATCACCGCTTTCTTCGCGCGAAGACTCGATTCATCCGTATGCCGTAAAAGAATTTCATGTCATCTACCACAAGGAAAAAGTCTAGATGTATACGACGAGAACACTCCGAACGAAATCCTATTCAAACGTGACTGGCAGATTAAGGAACACCCGACGAGCTGCTTATCGAAAGACTGAAAGAGTGTGCCAAATTGCCTCAGTTCCCCAAGCAAGAAGACCAGATCGCATCTCCATTACTGCTAAGGAGTTGCAAGCTTGATCCTACTGCAACACGTTTAATACGGCTAGTAATAAATGCCAGCTGCAGAAGAGCTCTGCAGGAAGACCTACATCGTTCCAGGCAGAAGAAACTACTGGAAGCAGCGCAGAAAAGAAGCAGTCCGAAAAAATATCGTCGGGATTTATGTCACCATAGTATTCCGCTGTCAGCACTAATGAACGAAGATTGGATCGTCAAAACTTCCCGCCATGATATGGAATTAATAGCGGAAACGTTCTACATCAATCTTTTCCGTTCCACAATTCCCATCCCGGAACCTGATATCCTCGCTGGAGAAAAATCATTTGGAATTCTTTTGTCGGAGTTTCGAGTTGCGATAGAAAGCATGAAAAGAGGCATAGCTCCAGGACCCGATAATATCACAGCCAGTTTCGTTAGACCTGGAAGCCATAATTTACACGTACTTCTCGCAAACTATATGACGGCCTACTATCAACAGGAAAAAATCCCAAACCAGTGGAGGACGTCGCGCAAGGTCATCCTTCCCAAGAAAGGTGACCGAAGGGTTCTTCATAACCGATAAGCCTCTTGAGCGCACTCTACAATCTCTTCACGAAGTTTATCCTTGTGTGCATAAGAACGACATTGGATGAGGCGCAACCAGTGGAGCG
The DNA here is from genome assembly GCA_900624975.1 of Angiostrongylus costaricensis. NCBI lineage: Eukaryota > Metazoa > Nematoda > Chromadorea > Rhabditida > Metastrongylidae > Angiostrongylus > Angiostrongylus costaricensis. The sequence goes on from UYYA01000116.1 coordinate 74,019, forward strand.
AGCAGGATTTCGACAAGGATTTTGCTGCATAAACCACATCGAAACCGTGTCCAGCGTCATCGAAGTTTGTCGGGAATACCACCTGACTCTAGTCTTTATAGAGAATTCTTCTATCAGATAGAGAATTCTCTATCTACCTAACAAGCACATTCTATAAGTCGATAGAGACTCCATTTGCCACAACGCCCGCGTGCTTGCCCTACATCAACATACCATTCTAGCCATCGGGCACGTCACTAGACACAGCGTCTTGTAGCCATCAGTCACGCCACCAGGCATGCTGTTGGGTACGCCTCATTGCTTGAGGACTAGACTCCGCGACTCGAGTCTTCACCCTATGACCAGCACCACTCGCTTGGACGTAGCCACGCCCACTAGCACTGTCATTTGGCTTATGACGACACCTTGGAGATCGTCGTTGCCATTCCATCATCATTTCCCTCCCGCCTAATCTTTCTTTGCAAACTCATTTACTTAGGTTGCAGTGCTATTAATTGTAATCCTTAGCTCCTGCATTGCTAATACATTAATGTTATCGTCGATTCTCATGCAATGACGTTGTGCTGTTAACATAAGCTCAATACTTTCATTGCTCACAGCTACTTTACAAGTAATTTTTCACTCTTATTCACTCCCGCGAACGCTTTCATATTCTTGCGCTATGAGCCGTTACATTGGTGCATACACTATTGTTAATGTATTTTATTAGCTAAAAACCCACCTCACTTGTAATTTATTGTACATACATTGCAAATATCACTGCATTGTTGCGTAAAAAGTATGTATAAACGTATAAAGGTTTAATTACCCAAGTTTGAGGCAGATTACAAGCGATCCTTCACTTCCAATTCACTCCCGCGAACACTTTGATATTCTTGCACTGCTAGCCGTTACAGTTCTATCCTTTGTCGACTATGATGAAGCGTTTGACAGTGTCGAAACGAGTGCAATCCTATCAGCGCTCGTACACAAAAGAGTAGGCTCGTCCCACATAAGAACTCTATGTGACTGTTATTGGAACTGCATCACGAAAATACAGCTTTTTCATCGACCTCTTACCATATCCATAGGAAAAGGCGTTCGATAGGGCCACACAATATCGCCAAAGCTGTTTAATGCCGCATTGCAATGGATAATAAAGTCACTTGATTGGGATTGGAAAGGCGTACGTACTCATGGAATATTCTTGTTAAACGTTCGTTTCACCGACAACATCGCTATCATCTCAAGAAGTACCAGCTAAGCAGAGACGATGATCAGTGAACTCAAAGAATAAGAGAAAAAGGAGCGGACTGCGAATAAATCGGAAGACCAAGTTCATGAAAAACCCATTTTGCGAAGGCGAACAAGTTAAACTAAGTGGCACTCCGATTGCAGTGAGTATCTAGGACATGTACCTTGGGTGATCATTGAACGCGGAAAACAACATGAAAGAGGAATCAGACAGAGGAGCAGCTTGGGCCGCATTGGGGCCTCTCAAAGAAGCCACCGACGAAATGAAGGATCCGGAAATCCGCGCTCACCCTTTCGATTCAACGGTAGTCCCAGCGTTGTTATGCTAAAGAGAGGTGGGCTGATGCTTCACCTACGTCAAGAATACTCTGCACTACTCATAGAGCGCTTGGACGATGTTTTCTGAAATATAACCAGCACTCTAAACACCTAGCCGGAATGCGAAGCTCTGATCTTCGAAACCTGTCACATTTTCAGGATCCAAAGATCCAATATACATCGATAGCGAAACTTAGATGGGCTGGCCACATGAGAAGAACAGACGACAGATGGATGGAAAGAACTGTAGAGTGAACTCCACTAGGATACGTGCGTCCTGCAGGACACGAACGCTTTGTGAGCTTTATAGTGCAAAGATCCAGCTCCAAATTGGAAGTCATCATTGGGCGAAAAATAGGAAGTAAAATAGAACCCGAGCATCAGTGATACATTACCTAATTGTGACAAGTGCAATCAATGACCCCATAGAGTGTTACAAGATGCTGTTGTAAAGTATCAAGACCTGTGCTGAGTAATCTTCTTGTGACCCAACAAAAAACAAACTCTGGAGGTTTACTAACGAAAACTGAGAAGCTTCTAAAAAAGGCGGTTAATCCAAAGCGTAATATACACGGGTACAATGTACACGGATACATACGCACGACCTTACTTACCCTATTGAAATGAAAAAGATCAACGCTTACGAAAATTTTTACCGTTGGGCCAAATACTTACAAATGCAGTCAAAAAGGAATTAAAATGGAGAGAAATGATAAAACTGTGAGCATCAATGAATGAGTGAAGTTGCAAAGTTTGAGAGAAACGCAGAAATAAGACCAGGACATCAAGGAATAGAGGAAATGAGAGCGGATATATTAAGTATGCAGTGAAAAATGGAACATTCGTAACATAACATGGAATACGCATGTTCAGTGCCGTCTCAACACATACACTGCCGCTGGCTTAGAACACACGCTGTCAAACTGTAAGCTATATCTTCTATTGGATATAAGTAACATTGTATTTTAACAACGCATAGTTACTAACATGGAGATGGCCACACAATATCTTCTATAAAACCCTTGAAAACTTCTTTAAACAGTCGCAGATGAATGCATTAATTCTTTCTGAAAAATGCATCAATCTTCTTCTTCTTTGCTGGAGAGCTTTTAACAATTGTTGTAGGGAGCCTTTTTTTGCTAAGATTCTTTTTCTTTTCGCGTTCTGAAGTCGCTTCCTTCAACCTCTTTGCCTGATCCAATTTATGGAAGTGAGCTAACTCCTGAAAATATTTCTTCACTCAATTAAAATGCCATGAAATATGATGCAACAACAAACCTCTCTAATATCAGCTGGAAGTTCATTGAATGCTATGGATGAGATCACACCTGAATCAACAAGTTCCTCATCAGGAATTCCTGCTGAAGTAGCAGCGGTTTCGAACTGTGCTGGGTCATAAATCTGACGAATAAAGCATTAAAATAAAACATCAATGGCGCTACGCAAAAATTGTTACCTGCCATCCGTCGTCGTCCACATTAATCTCAGCATGTGATTCTAAACTTAGTGCTGCTACAGAAATCTTTTCTGGCGAGTTATTAGGTGTGGAGGTATTACTAGATGGACCAGCGACCTGATTCAAACATTCCTCTTCAGTACTCATTCATAAAAATGAGAAAAATCCTACCGTTTCTCCAGGCGGTTTAAGCACACCCTTCACAAAAATTCGTGGTTTAAGAGGAGAAGTTGGAGAAGAATTGAAGGCACTGATACCTAAAAAAAAACATTCCGGTCCTACCACTGCAATAGTAATACTTTACTCAGGTTAATTAAATGCTAAGGCAACAGCATCTTTTAAAACACCGTCAAGACAATCTTGCCTAGAGCAAACAATAAAAGCGTACCGGATTCGCTTAGCTTCAAGCGCTTCTCAACCCATCCCATAATACTCTGGGACTGCGCGTTGACACCTTCTAGGAATCGCGAAGCGGACATCGATAAGTTGAAAACGGGTGGAATCCTATAAAGGTACTTGCATGGAACTATGGAATGCATGAAACATATGAGACGTATTCAGATTGTAACAAACGTTTACAAAACATACCACTGGTCGCTACCAGACGGTGCTCGGTTGTAGATCTTTGCTGCTCCCCAAATAATTTCAGCTAGTACTTGTGGTTTATAGGATGCTATTTTTAATGTTCTCGATGCATAAGTTTCCCCCAAAATGCCAAGTACTATGTTTTCTGCAGTTCGTTTATTCTGAAAGTCTCTCCGAATTTATGAAATAGAACTGAAAAAATAGCCTGCCTGAGAGTCTAACTACATCGTAGTAGCACCAGTTGCATAACTTTTACCTTCACTTGATCAGCAACAAGCCGCTTTGAAAGCTCTTTCGACAGTCCTTCAATCCATCTGAAAGATGGTGTTCAGAAGTAGACTAGCCTCACGCAATATTCCCAACTGTACTTTCTTATTAAATTCACCTGTACCACCTGCCTTCTCGTTGAACGTCGACTAACTCCAGGATGTGCGCCAGTAAAATCTGCGCTTGCTCCTTGTCACTGCAAGAGCTCGCCTTTCGCTCGAGTTCGCTCTAAGGACTAACTGAGCATCATGTTTATCTTCTAGGATCTTCGTGGAAACCTCTGACCATCGAGTAGGTGGTTATCTATTGAGACCTTAAGAACACATGAGACTCGACCGCCAAGAGGCCGTATCTTGCGGTTCTCGTTAGTACAGGTCATTTGTCGAGTCTTCCACATTTTTTGACATCTTCGTGTAAATACAGGCGTTTCTAATTTTTGGTTGTCACCGCGAACCGGCGCCACGATTACCTCTCTCGTTTTTGTGATCTCCAGTGTCGCCCCTTCAATTTCGTGTTTCATATCGCTGTGTTTTTTCACCATGCTTACCTAGCGTCCATGCTCCAGCCAGGCACGTTACGGCACGAAGAATCGCAGAAACAGAACTACTCGGACGGATTCAAGTGTTTTTACTCCACATCACTACACCCTCGATGTTATCAAAAACTCGCTCGAAACTGCTCAGCTCTGGAGCTGAGCCTTCACTATTTTGACTTCATGGAGCGGAGACACGACTATAATATCTCTAGATATTCCCTCCGTCGAGCGTAAGTGAGTGAGACATCGGAAACAGGTCCGTTCCTCATAGACATCATTTTTGTGAGTTTTAGTCGAACAGCATTCATTCCACAAGCGTTATTAAAGTCGGCAACCATTTGTCCCTCCTGGATAATGCTTGGTGTGATAAGAATGTTGTCACCAACAAAACGAAGATGGTATAATTGCCGACAATCGATTTTCACTCCCATGTTGGCCCTTTCCATTGTTCGCATAGCGTTCTCGAGGGTAGCGGTAAATAATTTTGGCGAGAAGGTATTGCCTTGCTTAACCTCTTTTATGAGAAGTATGTTAGTATCATTAAAGAATGATGATATTTTGGTTACAAGACTTCTATACAGCTCACGAAGAATCTTCATATGAGTAGGGACGCCCTGGGTGTCCAAGGCTTCCATGATGACTGCTTCTTTCTCAATTGAGAAAATTGAAAACTCAATTTTATGAATTTCTCAATCTTTCTCAATTCTCGCCTTCTTCAAATCGATTAAAGTGTGACAGAGCAGTCTTTCGCATTTTTGCAATACTTCAATGAATCTTGTTATCGTGTGGATGTGATCCATCGCACTAAATCCTTTCCGAGTCCCTGCTTGCTCACATTGTTATCTGTCCTGTCAACGAGGAATTTATAGAGGACATACACCCAGAAGATTGGGAGATAGTTGCCGATATCGTGGAGGTCTCCCTTTTTGCACAATAACAGTCTTGCTGATCTTCTATTGAATACGAACCTTGAACTCTGCCAGGTAACATGCGAAAAGCCGAGTCAGTGTGTTGATTAGAACAGATGGAAGGTTCACCAGATGTTTACCTTTAATGGAACGGGTGCTGCACAATTGCTAGCCAACGAGAATGGAATGGAGAACCACTGCATCTTCGGCTATTTTTGCAATTGTGACAGTTCTGCTCAAGTGTTTCCGAAACACAGGTCTCTTGGTGAATCTCCAACGGTCCATTTCCATGTAAATATTTGGAACAACAACGAGATTAGTGGGGGGAAAACCACGGATTTACCGTGATGTAGTCTACTTCGTTACGGTAATCTCCAATAGTAGACTTTCACGTTAAACGTCGTCTAAAATTATGAGATACCATGGACGGTCTTAGCCATCATGATAAGCTTCCAGAGCTGCTTAACCTGTCCGCTCAATTCCAAACTATGGGTATCAATGCGGAGTTCACACACCCTCCTGCGTCCAACCTTAGCAATGAAATCGGTAGTGTGGCCTTCTCTTTAAAACTTCTCCATGTGCACGAAGAACGCTACGTACCACGAACTTCGTTAAATGGACGCTGTCTTCACGCCTCTTATAACACCACGCCTAATTTCCTTAGCCTATACAATCAAACTCTCAGTGGAGGACTCAGATACCAGTGCGTGTGCAAGTGCTGGTCATCATATCAGCCGTTCCAGATTTGGGTAGTCTAGAATGGCCATCAGACTTTAGCAGTACTCGTACTCGTACTCGTCCTACCATCGCTGCGGCATCGGGATCTTTACCGCCAAGGGAATGAGGGCCATTCGTATTACTGTGTTTGGCCACTGATCCTCATAGAAAACTTTCCCAGTTCTTATCGTGGTAGCTGGGCATAGTCACAGGTAGCTTTCCGGTTTCTGTTGGAGTAAATGTGGACGTTATCTGCTACAGACGACTCCATCAATGTACCATGTGTATCTCCATGTGCTTCGCAGTAATATGATTGCAGACTTTGGGCTGAATTGCCACGTAAAGAATGATTTGTACGCGCACAAAGACATCCGCCCACGCATTCACGAGTTAAATGCGCACAAAAGATGCGCATGAAAGACATAGTCCAACCCTTGGATTCATTCGCATTCCAGGGAAGAACAAAATCGCGTGTGTTTCGTGTATAACCCCTTCTCTGCCTCCTATAGACGCGTCATAGCCTCGCCAGTACCACGCTGGTGATCCCCTGGCGAAGGAGGCTCGAGACATTATTGAATCAGTGACTTGCAAAATAAAAGTGCAGTACCATGGACACGTAACTAGCTATAATTAACAATATTAAACTGATGAACCTAAAGTTGGATGACTACTACGAATAACCCTAGAAGAACAATAAAAGTAGTTCCCTCATGCAAAATTTGAACTTCTACAGGCGTGTTTTCTTTTCTACGAAAAAATCATGTGTCACATATAACTGAACTTCGCACGTCTGCAATGGTTTTTAACGCATTCTTCCCCGGAAAGTTCTTGCTGACAGCGATAGACAGCTGAGAATCGCGCTGTTTTACCTTAAACAACCAAACTGAATAAAATATTGCAGCACAGTAAAGTTATATGTTAAAAATCGTACCAATGCCAAACATAGAAGTACGATAAACAGACCGGTTCACTATCATATCCCTTTGCGATTTGGTGAATCCACTGCGCTTGACCTTCGAAGTGACGTTTAATCATTTCAAAAGGAATCGCCGCAAGATCAGACATTGTCTAGAGGGCTACGGGCATGTAAGCTACTGAATCAATCAGCATACATGAAAAACTTACCCTAATGCCAAAGCAATTTTGAATGGCGTGACCAAGTTTACCACCCAACATGCGTACTTCACCGATAGGAGTTTCCACGAAGATTATGTCCACAAATTCTGATGGCAAAACAGTTTCCTGACGGGGCTTATGACGAGAGCAGACCAATTTCGCTAACATCTTAAACAGAAAATCGTTGACAACAAAGTGAATCGAAAATAGCTTGTATCCTGGATGCTGTTCGAACTCTTCCACAAGTGGCCGTATTTAATCATCACGAATTTCATCGCGATTCAGTTCAATATTTGCTTAGCCTAGAAATTTCGCAGCAGTGATCATCTTATCATTGGTGGTTCATCTTTGATACGAACTCAGTGCTTCCAAATATAACTGGTTTGACAACTTCCAGTAGTTTGAATTCCATTTGTGTGCAGTGGTGGCGGAAATTAGTGACCTAACGTCAATAAGAAGCAATATGTCCGTGAATATGTCCGCGTGTAGAGCAGTGGTCAGAGGCGCCCTGCAATGCACACGGGATCGATCCCCGTGCCTTAGGCTCACCAAACCCTCCATCCATCCAGAGTCGGTAAATTGGTACCAGACTTCTGCCTGGAAGGGTAGCGGCACTGGCCCACACATAGGTAGCACATCGCGAGTCATTGTAAAGGCCAGATATGCGTCCAATCGCCCCTAACGATGATTAATGAAAACGAATGCGTGGCGCATACCTAAGGAATTGATCAACGCCGAGAGCTCTTTTATCCCTTATGTCTGTGAAGCTGAAGTGAAGATTGTAAGCAAGTACGCTAAGTTAAATACCTTATTGTTGGCGACGCCTGCAGAGCAGAAAAACTGTGTGCGTTCTCGAATCTTCGCACGCATTTGCTCGATGGTGTGTGCGGCGATAGCGAGACGGAGCTGAATCTGCTACCATTCATAAATGGATATTCACAACACTAAGTCCAAAAAAACTTGTAGGACACAACTAAAAGAGAAATGTCGTATTTCATTTGAACGAACATGGCTGACTTCCTTCGCACACTGAACTTCAAGCCAGCTGCGCACTTTACTCTCACGATCATACTCCTCGTCACCGTCTTTGTCAGTTCCATCGGCCAAATGAGTAGTGGGAAACGCGGAAGACATATTGCTTAGAAGCTGAAATAAATAAACATTTCGAAAGTTCCTAGCTCTATTACCACGGGGTATACTAATGAGGAATGCGAAATCACTGAGCACTTTAGACTGATAATCTCATCCATATTGTTCTCGCACTTTCACATTAAGCTAGCAATGTTCAGACGACTTATGCAGCAGATTCTTTATCCTTCACTTTTAAAAAGATGTTCTAACACTATTCTTTCAGGTGTCACACTAAGAAACATGAAAAATGACATGGAAAGTGACATTTCCAAATAGCATCATATTCCTGGTTTTGGTTTACGAACGCAGTAAGGATGTTATAAGACTGCAGTATCTATAGTTGACATCGTTGATGGTATGATGAGACGTTTCCAGAAAACGTAAGTTCTATCAAGAAATAGAGTCAGGCAGACGAATAAAGGGTAAACGATAAACTTCTCGGCGTTGATCAATACCTGAGGGATGCGCCATGCACCCAACTTCATTAAACATCGTTGGAAGTGATTGAATGATTATCTGGCCTTTACAATGACTCACCAGTGCTCTACCGAAGTATTGAGCTAATGCTGCTATCCTCCCAGACAAGTTTGGTAGCAATCTGCCTACCCCGGAGGGATGGAAGACTGCGGGTCAGGGGCGCTGGGATCGATCTTATACGTACCGCAGGGCGTCTTCGACCACTGTGCTACGCGCGCCTTTTATGAAAAACAAATTTATGCCTTCTACTGTCACTTTGAAGAACTCACATCTTTCAACAGCGAGTGAGCACCAAACTCGACAATTTTCTGGTCCACCATCTCAGTGAGGTCGAGAAATGCCTCATCGACTGAGGCTCGTTCCACTACAATACGATCATCAAATGAGTTGAGGACGTCGAACACCTCAGCGCTCGCATCCCTTAGTTGGTCTAACATTTAAACAAAAAATTATGGACACAAGAAACGCTCCACTCACGCTCACCGATATTTTTGAATATCTGCTTTGTCGATATGTTCACCTTGTGGCACGAAACAAACATTGAGTTCAGGGCACTTAGCTTTGGCTTCCGCTATCATCATCCCACGTTTCACACCAAAACTCCGTGCTTCATAGCTGACTGCGAGGATCCTGTTAAATAATGTAGTCTCTCGCACTTCTGAACATATATACGAACAACAAAAGAAGTCGCTAATGAACAACAGAATTTCGGCAGCCACGAATTCAAAAATGCATTTCCAGTGAAGCAGCTCCAACTTACAGCCCTGGATTCCCTTCTCCTGCATGTTGAACCACAGCCACTGGCGTATTCCAAAGCTCCGGTCTTTCTCTTTGTTCGACCTGTGCATAGAAACAATCCATATCGATCAAGCCAATTACACGATCCATTGTTGATGTACTAAAGCAGCATGGGACTCTAAACATTAGAAGTGTGAATTTCATCTCCATCACACTTCGACCAAGCCTGCGAAACCATGTAACAACACACGGACTATAGTATTCTCAACAGAGTACTTACGCACAAAAGTAGAACATATAATACATAAAAGAAGACTAGGTAAGTCAGATTGTACAGCAAGTCAGATACAGATATAAGAACTTCACATTAGTTAAGTAGGAAAACTCCAGTCTCGTTGGCAAAGCTGTGCCATGCTAAACATTCTCGTAATTATTTTTTCACTTAAGGAGTTCACTCGAACATGAGATATCTTTGCTCAAAATTTAAAAGCCAAATCATATTTCGCCATCTACAAGTCATCTCTAACTCGTGCAAGTGTGCTCCACGGACAATTCTGTACTAGGGCGCGAAGGGCGGCAATATGACGCACATTGTGCTGCCGTCCACCCGGCTCGATCCGACAGTGCTAAGGTTGGAAGCTTTAAGGTCATCAGCTGATGGTAGAACTCAGTAGAATACGCATGTCGTTTATGAAGTGCACCAAAAACATAACATCTCCCTGGGGAACAAAAGAGCCCTCGATTGGCTAACTTAAGATGAGTGCAGTTTGCAAGTACCTGAGGGTACTTATAGTACCATTGCTACACTATGGAAATGCTGTGATAACGATCCGCACTTATAACATACTCATGTCGGTATTGAAATTCTTCACTATGAACATGGTTCGAGAGCAAAATCGGCTACGACGTAGTTGGCGTGCACAACTAGAGACCGTGAACATGGCTCCTTTTATGCTCCCGGAGGAACGCAGTGGGACTGCCTGTCTCTCAGAACGTGCTACAATGAAGAGTTCCAACGGAGTTCGTGATTTTGTCAGCAATTATCGATGAATCCTTTTGCAAAACAACGCTCGACTCGTGTAGAACATTGGTGATCCAGGATAAGCTTCGATAGTCTCCATCATCACTCTCCAATAAATTTACGGACTTCGAGAAAACGTAAATGAAAGACCATATCCTTTGAATTCACATTCCAATGTCAGCTCGAAATCCACAGCTTTCTTTGTATAGCTCTTTCACCTCCCAAAAAGCAACGACTGCCGGAAAATCTTGGAAAGGATTTACTAAAAGCAGAAAAAACCTGAGTTTTATATATGCTCACACTTAGCATGAGGAAATCTTCAGCGACATAGAATGCAACCAAACTATCCTACACTTTCATAACCTACTAGAACATCTTTCTTTCCAAAAAAACTTTGACTTCACAACTGTGGTACAGTTTCCACTAGACCTCCATTAGGAAATTGCCAACCGACGTTTAAAGAATAAAAGATAGAGCTCTGGGCGTTGATCACTCCTTGAGGGATGCGCCGTGCACTCAACTTCATTAAGCATCGTTGGAGGTGACTGAACGCGTATCTGGCCTTCACAGTGACCCGCGGTATGATATATCGACCCAGGGCTGCTATTCCTTCAGACAAGTCCAATACCAATTTACCGACCCCGGAGGGACGGAAGGCTTGGTCGGCCATGGGCGCCGTGATCGATTCCGTGTGTTGCAGGGCGCTTCTGACCACTGCACCATACACCACATGCGCCCAACTTACTTTTAAGGATGTAAAATTTCCCAAAAAAAAGCGATAAACAACAACCCCGAGGAAGTGCGGCAATTCTGCCCGAAAAGGTTGGATACGACATTCACAACGCTCTCTGGAACTTCACGAACTGCATGTTCTCGAAGACTTTTCGGAATCGGAACAGAGAATTCGTAAGAACCCAGAAGGCCAATGGATAGGGTCATTCAAGATTTCCACTCCGATTTATCCGACACCCGCTTCCTACTTTCATGGCTGCATCGAATTCCCATACTGGCCGTTGCAAGGAGAGGTAGATGGAAAATGGAAGCCTACTGACACCGTCTCAATGCACAGAAAGGAAGGCCTTTGTGATGTTCGCAACTATCTGCTTATCTGATTATCGTTTGTCTCTACACAACTCTGCTGGAGTCAGAATAATGTCATAGGGAGGACAACGAGAACTATTCAAGCTTAGTGATCACATGCTCCTACATTTCGTCTTCATGGATGGCAGCAGCAGTTCGCTTCACTAAAGGCAAAAATGGTCATAGAATCTGTGGGCAATCGGTGCACACCTGCTTAATACGCAGAAATCCTTCACTATAACATAAAACATGAAACTCAAGTGCTTTAACGTAAGCCATTTTGCTTCCTAACACTATCCTTATAATAACCTTACAGATTTTATACTACCATTGGCCATGCTGTACCAACATTGGACAATTGTCGGCGTATTGTTTATTGTCAATCTTCCGCAGGACCTGAAGAAAATGTCCATGTATAACGCACTTGAAGCTAACTTCCTACTCATGCTCATTGGAACTAAAACCTCTGAACACGGAATTTTCACGACTACAATTTAGGGAAAAATGGCTTTATCGCCCATCATCTGAGGACGAATTCAAAAGTAAATACCGAAAACTAAACCACGAATGGGCCAAAATGGCAAGGGCTGCTGGTTTAAAACCATCAGTTATCTCTCAACTTAAAGTTGACTTACCAACATGCCCCGTCTTGTACTTACTTATAAAAACATAAGTTAGTATCCAGCGATGATCTTGCGTCTACCGATCCATCACTGTTTAAGGTTAGACCTATCATTAGCTGCGTAGACGGGTCAACGGACAGGATAACATAGTTTTTATCCCTGATATTTAGCCAGCTGTTGAAACACATTTCAGCCCATCTTACGAATACCCAGATGTTTCTGAATCGTCTACGTACTTCGCAGCCCAACAGCGCGTGCGTGATGGAGTCCTTCGACTTTACCGCCCTTTATACAAACGTGTCGAATGACTCCGCAATGCAAGCCATATTCGAACTCCTTACACAATACGAAGGAGAAATAAACATGTATGGCTTCAGGATAGAGCACCTGATGGCACTCTTAAAAGATTGCTTGAGCTGCTCAATCTTCAGATGGTCTGGAAAGTACTACGCTCAAATAAGAGGGTTGGCAATAGGACAACGACTGGCTCCAAGCCTTGCCATTGCATTTATGTCTAAGGTGGAAGCACCGGTGGCTGATCTCGGGCCGCTACTCTAATGTAGGTATGTAGACGACTGCTTTGTCCTTTGCTTAACACAAGAGGAAATGGACAAATGCTTCGAATTGTTAAACGCACAGTCATAGTATATCAAGTTCACCAGAGAAAAGCCGAAAGAAAAATGGCTTCCATTTTTAAACGTACAAATTCACCTATCAGAAAATGGCTACATTACAAAGTGGTACCGAAAGCCAAGTAGTAAAAATGTCTTGGTTCATTACCTCTCCTCTCGCCCCTCTCACACGAAAAGGGCGCTTATAAGAAACGTGTTTCAAACAGCAACCAACGTGTGCACGGGAAGAGAGCAGAGAGAGGAGTCCCGGAACTTGGCACGGCAAATAGCCGTTTCTAATGGCTACGAAACTGTAGCTCAGAATAGGTGTAGAGGAAATCGTAGGCCTCCAAACGACAACTCTAGCGATAGAAGGGTCCCGTTTATCCTACCCTTCATCTCAAATGATATAAGTACAGCTATAAAACGCTGCTTAAGAAGGGCGGGTTTAGAGAATTCGGTGAGCGTAGTTGAAATACCACCGAGTAATCTTAAGCGCCAGCTAGTTCGTAACCGCCTATATGGCCGTCTATGTGCAACTCAAAATTGCATAATTTGCCCCAGTGGTAGAGACGGTGATTGCATGAGCTCGGGTATAGTTTATCTGATCTCTTGTAAGACGTGTGGTGACGAATACATTGGCGAAACGGGTAGACCCCTCTGTGTCCGCATGAAAGAACACCTAGCCTGCAAAAATAGACCAAATACCCCGCTAGGCACGCATAGGACCCAGAGACATAACGGGGACGACTTCGAAGTATGTGTCACGATCCTCGCACGCGAATCAAGAACACAGGCGCGAAAAACTCTCGTGGCACTCTGGATTAATTCCAGAAATCCGAAAATGAACCGCAGGGAAGAATGCCTCATTATCACGCGTAATATAGGGCAGTATATACAACTGCTTATCTGATGTGAGGAGCACATTATACTTCCATGTGATTTCTGTGCGGTTGGTCTCTACGTGACATACTTAGTGGAAACCTCATAGAAAGCGGTGAGTGTGCAAAGCTGTGTTCAAAGTGATTGAAATCTTGGTTTGGGGTTTCTTTGTTTGGTTATGGAGGCGTCCGGCCGAGTGGATTGCTATCAACTTGACCTTTCCAGGCTCTGAAGAAGGCGAAATCCGCCGAAACGTCAGCTTAATCGTGAACAAGGAATAGTAACACCTCGCGTTTGCTCAACAAAAATACGAACAAAACCACTTGATCAATGCCGAGGTTAACAGAAAGTCGGTCGTGGCAGTTACTGAAAAATGGAGTGTCCTACGAAATCCAAGAAGTCTGTAGAAGACATGCTGCGAAAGAAAAGAAAATCACACCTAATTCCCAGTTTAACTCCTTTTCTATTATGGTTCTTACCACAGCTACGACTTGGCAATTCATTATGCCTCCTGACACTACCTCTACTTCTTACCGTTTCCCAACTTACAAGTACGAATCTATCATGACGTGAACTAGCAAACGTGACCACTCCTTCTCACTGTTTTATTTTTTAAACTGTCTCCTAGTTAGGAACAATTCTACAACGAGAAGGCAACCAACAAACAATTAGATTCGAACAATTTATTATATAACAATAACATTAGAAGAAGAAACCAAGAATCTTCCCTCCAAGGTGTCTCCTTCTAGCTTCTTCATGGTCCATAATACCAGCGGACGTGGTAAGAATAAGAAAGCCAAACTGACGCGACGGGAGAAGGTTTGTAGTGTATTGTTCAATATCCTAAGCACAGCATTGGTTGACTAGGACTGCAGTAACTGTGAACCTCTGCAGTGTGTAAACAACAAACCTTAAGCTTGATATCGAACCGTGGAGAAATCACAGAGCATTTGTTGAGCCTGCCGTTTAAGTTCACAACGATTTTACCAGCACGATGATCATCAACAATCTCGAACTCTCCAATGTAACCGTGCCTCATCATCACCGTTAAAAATCGGACTATAACCTGTAAGTTTAAACTCCAATGAGGGAGTTTAGATAAAGACAAACCGTTTGGTACATAATAAGTTACAGTGCACGCGAATCTTATGTAAGAAATATATACGCAGTGTGTGAAACAATGAAAAAACAGAAACACATGAACCAGAATCACAAGTAACAAATAATGCTACGTAAACAAATAACGGGGCGCATGTGGCGTAAAGGGCGGATGCGCCCTGTAAACATGGAATCGACTCCAGCGCCCCCGGCCCATCAAACCTTCCATACCTTCTGGGTCGGCAAATTGGTACCAGAGCTGTCTAGGTGGATAGTAGCACTGGCTCGATACATCGGTAGGCCACCGCGAGTCATTGCAGATGGCAGATATACACTGAATTACGTCCAAACGATGCTTAATGAAGTCGAATGCATGGCGCATCCCTCAGGCATTGATCAACGCCGAAAGGTTTTTTAGATTTTTAAACAAATAACGGCAAACTTTAATGCAGAAAAATTCCCAAGGACAATCCATAAATTGCCCTAAATCGTCAAGAAATCCGAATCCAAAGTACTTTGGGAAAACTTGCACGTCTTTCTCGCGAGAAACTTTAGCTACAATTACAAACAAAACAGTGGTATTTAGAACCGATGCAAGTCTACAAAGTATAAAAAAACCATAGAAACCAGGTAGACAAATAAATCTAAGCACAGCCTTAAAACAATCGGAGCGATGTCTGCCCTTCTAGGGGACACTAACTATGGTTGTAGAATAATTGTAAGGTATAGGTTCACATTACAATAATAAAAAGTTCGTTCAGAATAACACGACCAACCTTAGATGCGGGCCGGATGAGTACTTGCCTTTTTCCCCGTTTTTCAGCATTATTGATGCTATTGAGCGCCTCCGCAAGAACGTTCATCCGCACCATTTTCCCGAAGTATTGAGCTGGAATGCAAACACACCACTAAAGGAAACAGTCTACAAAAGCTACTCAGCACTGAGACCACCGAAGAACCGTGGATTAAGCACAACAAATGCAAATGCGTTCCACCGACCACCGCAAGGTTGACTGCCCAAAACAGATACTCAGCGAAACGTCGCTCTCCGAGCGCGTGGCGCTGGAGCGCGTAATCTCCCAGCTGGCATCGCCCACCCCCGGCGCCATTAACGGTTCCATCGATTCAGTGCCCGGATTCCTTTTAACTCTTCTTTTGTACTGCGGGTTTTCTTTCCCAGTTTAGTCATGTAGATTTATGCTCATTGAGTGACACCTCTCATCTTTTCTGTGATTTTTCGTTGCTTTATCTTCGCTGTGTAATGCAGTGCTACCTAAGTAATGTTATTGTTGATATTCCTACTAAACATGAATTATGACATTCTTGTGTTTTCGCTGACAAAGACAATAAGGGATAGTTTTGCTGGGCCCTCTGGATTCTCCAGGGAGTTTCTTTCGGCACGTAACATTTTCGTGACGAGGTTTCCAAAGTTTTATTCTTTACCCATTGTTTCCTGTAAGAGTATAAGGGTAATTCTTAAGAGCAACCTTCGTGTTGTGCCGTTCTTCGACGAGTACAGCGCTGATGTGCTCAGCTGAAAGCAGCATGTGGTTCTCGGAATGTACGTTCAATGTGAAAAAGTATCAGAAGAAAGTTCTCCGCAAGTCAAACAGTCAAGACCTACTTGATTTTGTCTTTAATAATTCATTGTATTTGTGTCGCATATAAAGCAAATAACAGACGCTGTGGAATAGGCATTTTACAAGGTCTGTCCATTCCAAGCTGTACAGCAAGATCGCTTCTCTTTTGAAAGCTTCTCAGCATGACGGAGCTGCATGCAACATGCGTCCAGTTGAGGAATGCGCATCAGGGAGCGTCCAGCTGAACAGTGCGCATCCAGGATGGGTCCAGGTGAAGAATGTGCATCCGGGAAATGTTCGGTAAAGGGCGCGCGTCCGAGAAGATAAGGTGGGCCGGACACATAATGCGTACTAACGATAAGCGATGGACAAGAGCTGTTAGTGACTAGAATCCTCGGTATGTCAAATGTACTGCGGGAAGACCACCGACCCAGTGACCCGGATGGTGTAGTGGCGAAGTGCACTGCTCCCCGGTAAGGACAACAGCGCGTGTTCGTTCCCCACTGCATACACCTGTGGTCCGGAGTTTTGCGAATATCTCAGCATTTCATACGAGTTATAATTCGAAACATACCCTGCCATTAAGAAGAAAAAGGCAGTAAATAAAAGAGTTAAGCCAGTGGTTAGAGTTCTTCACGAAAAGCTTAGAAGAAAGATGTGATGTTCATCGAGTCGCTAGAGCGAATGAAACCCAATGGGATATTATTGCACGCGGCAAGGATAAAAATGGAAGTCCTACGACCGACTTTCTATTAACCTCGGCATTGATCAAGTAATTCTTCGTATTTTTGTTGAGCAAACGCAAAAATGTGCCACATTATGCTTCGATGTGATTTCTGTGCGGTTGGTCTCTACGTGACATACTTAGTGGAAACCTCATAGAAAGCGGCTCTGAGGAAGGCGAAATCCGCCGAAACGTCAGCTTAATCGTGAACAAAGAATAATAACACCTCGCGTTTGCTCAACAAAAATACGAAGAATTAAAAATGGAAGATTTAGTGGCGGGCGCCCGCTCGAGTCATTCGACCATCCGCGAGACATCGGATGATTCAGGTGAAGTTAGTGAAATGAATTATTAATGCTTTATGGAGACATTCATAAGTACCACAATGAGGAAACACTGGTGTTGTTGAGTGCTTCCAAATTTGACAAGTCCCATACGTTTTGTTGGGTTTTTTTTCAAACGACTCAACTTCACATATTATCGGTATCCGAGCACTTTCTTCATTCGATCCGTTTATTGGCATCCATAAACCTGTCAGAGAAATCTTAGAATTTTTCGGTTGAGTTTGGCCGTTGCTTGAGGATTTCTGGTTTTCCGTCGTTGAATCCACCTTGGTTCGTGCAGGGTGAAAGGTGCCTCTGCGCTATTTCGACGATTTCACTACCACTGTTGTTCCTGAGTTGGCATTCTGATAGAGGACCTTAGAAATACTAGGAAATTTTCGCAAGCATCTACAGCCGAATCCATTGCATACTCGAATAAGTTCTCCTTCCGTGAACGCAGCCTTCCGCACACAGTAAGACTCCATTTCGTAGGCATACTGGTGATTTAGAGTGTGACTTCCTCTGCCTTCGTATATGTCGCCGGGAACTACATTATGTCAACGTTTTATCCCTAAATAACGATGTAAGGAAGTGTTTAACTTGCCTTACGAACCGAAACTCCTCAACCCTCGATTTGCAGCTGCTAGCAAACCAATTTATCCCTACCATGTTTTGTGTTTTGGTTCTTTTTTCTGATACCGCCTGAGAAATGTATGTTCCACTTGGGTTTATTTGTATTACTCCAGCTTCTGATCTAGTCCGAATGTACTCTCAGCACTCATGTAACTGTTCTTTCCTGTATGGAACTTCACATAAAAAAAGGATGCTTGTGATTCTATACTTCTCGTGGATCCAGATCACATCCAGATATAGGGTTTTCCGTACCTTCTGAGCATCTGGTTTGATCTGCTTAGTAACTGCTCTTATGCTTAAGTACATCATGTCGAATAGTATTGATTACTTGGGGTAATGAACCTTAATACGTTAATAGAATTATATTGCTACAAATACTTTCTCCACGTCAAGCAAACCAGCGGTCACAACTCTTGTGTTTATGTTACTGTCAGTCCTGAAGCTCTTATTAAAACCTTTGTTATCTGAATATGCAATGTTTGACTCCGTTACTAGTAGCAAGTAATGAAGAAAGGGCAATCGGTGTTGATAAGACGCACAGCACTAGCCGTAGCACAAAATGAACATGTCAGTAACACTATGACTAAGTAGGCTTTCACTATGGGCACGGGTATCTAGTAAAACATTAGCAACAACAACATGACTAGAATGAAGTTGTTAATCGGGTAACATCCATAACCTATAACAACAATAGAAATACTCAGCTATAAGTCACAGGATGCAGTGTATATTCTGTATGACAATTTTACAACATCATTTAATAAACCTGCTAATTTGGTATCATGTACTATACACACAACTCTCACAGTGATTGTCAATATTTAAGCGAAATGAATAGAAAAGTATTGTTGGAAAGACAATAGATATTCATAGCAGCATCGCACTGGCGTTCGACTCACTCAGTAGCATTCACGTTAAAGGTTTGACGACCTTCTGAATCATATTATTCAGTAGGTTTGAGGAAGAACTGGAACCAGAACTAGAAGGCTCTTCGTTATAGAAACAAATGTATGAGTCGCTTAGTAGTCGCGTTATCAATGGATCAACGTCACTACCCTTTCCCATCATAGCCTGAAATTGAAGCGTTAAACGTTTGGAACAACTACACGCTATAGAATGAACCTTCATGGTTCCTGCCTCATCCGCATCACGTAGTCGTTCCCATCCTGCTTGTGATAGCCACCACGACATCCGCTCACAGTCTTTTACCTGGAAGCGTGACAACATTTGTTAACCGAATTACGCCTCTTTAGAAATCTATTACTAATTTCCGTTTTATTAATTCATTAATAGTGTAATTTTAGCCTGCTAAATGGAACAGCAAACTAAATTGACAAAACCGGTCTCTGCACCACTTACCATAGCTGACTTTATTGATGATGACGATACCACCGAAATACCAACTATTCAGGTGATAGTTCTGTAGTTTGAAAACATGTTACACAAACACCCCTAGCCTTTTCAAATTTCCAAATTGTTCCTGAAGACTATTTGATGTGAATTATAACTTTCAGTTATTTGTTTAAACTCAGATCTCATTTTTAACCTTTTTATTTACTGCCTATTCTTTTTAATGGCAGGGTATTTTGCGAAATATAACTACTGTAATGCTGAAATATTTGCAAAACTCCGGACCGCAGATGTCTGTGGTGGGGAACTAACGCGCTATTGTCTTTTCCGGAGAGTAACGCGTTCATCACCTCACCATCCGGGTCCTTCGTTTCGGGTTGATTGATTGTTCATACGGGTGATTGCTGATGGCAAAAGATCGATAGACTGACTGAGAGACAGGAGAAACGAAGGACCCGGATGGTGTGGTGGTGAACGCGTTACTCTCCGGAAAGGACAATAGCGCGTTCGTCCCCCACCGCAGACATCTGTGGTCCGGAGTTTTGCAAATATCTCAGCATTATAGTCAGATCTCATTCACCATTTCCAGAGTAACAGAAAGAGCAACACGTTGTCATGTTGGGGAAATCAACAGACAATGAATCTTAATGGTCTTGTGTTGGAAAATGTGAAGGAGAGCTACTATTATAAGAACCACCTGGTAGAAATCGACAGTGCTCAACAGTTACTTGACGAAGTTTTCTATAAGGTAAGTCTCCAATTTAATTCTTCCCTGCAATTTCTTTCTTTGCCACACGTAGAAAAGCTTTATTAAGGTGAAACATCTCGAACCGTGGGAAAAAGGAACTCGAAAAGTTCAAGGAATGACAGGAATGTGTGGAGGAGTAAGCCTTATCCTAGTTTTTCAAAGAAAAGCTGATTATGATAGTTGGCTTTAGGTACGCGGCGTTGGAGCTGGTGGTGTAGTTAGCTCCGCCTTTTGTCTGCTGTATAGGTTTTTCAAAGTACGACTAACGCGGTATGCATCATCCTCAAAATGAAGATTTCGTCCAAGAGTAATTGAATTTGTTTTAGGAAGCAATTAATCTCTATGATCAATAGCAGGGTGTCACCATATATCCGTGGTCTGGGTTTTATGTATATACGCTACACTCAGCCTCCAGCTGATTTATGGGAATGGTTCGAACCATATTTGGCAAGTTCTACAATCTCCTACTGATATAGCTTTATATTATCCTTCCCATTAAAATTATCTTCGCTGTTTTGTTGACAACAGGATGACGAAGAAGAGATTGACCCGAGATCCGGAGGAGGTGATGTTATGACGTTCGGACAAGTCGTTCGGATAATGCTTACGAAGCTTGATTGGTATGGCACCTTATTTCCTCGTATTCCTGTTCCTATTCAGGTACATCAACTTTATTTCCTTGATTTATGAACCTAGGTAACCTCTTATACTTCAGAAAGAAATAGACGAGAAATTTGCTGAACGCAAACGTGCAATTTTGTTCGGTGAAGGTCGCTTGGAGCCACGAGTTAGAGATCGTAACGAAGATCGGTGAATCAAAAAAGATTTTTTCTTTACTACCACTTCTGAACTCCTTTCCCATTTGTTCTTAGTACAACAGTTTCAGTACTCTCCGCCGGCGATCTCGATCGCGTGATAGAAAACGTCATATTAGCGCTGAACGAAAGCACGATGAAAAACGCATACGTCCTACACGATGTGGACATCATTTACGTCACCATCATTGCACAAAACACCGAAAGAAGTGTCCTGAGAAGGCGAAACGGTGCGTCAACGTTCCAGACGATTACATTAGAAAAACCTTAGGAAATGTTTTAGGGCTTCTATGGAATCGGAAGGACGTGCAGGAAACCACTCTCAAAATATTGCAGTTAACGAAGGGCCAGCGGAAAACTCAGAAAACACCACACCAGTAGTGTAATGGAACAAATAATGATTCTCGAAAGACCGTTTGAGTAATAAATCATTCTGATTATTGCTTCTAAACTACGTTAGAATTATAGTACATATACATTAACACATGGCGTCGTGCAGTTTCCTGATCTGAAATTTATTCCCGTTGAAATTATAGCTAGTTGACGCGCCTTTATTCACGTGGTCATTTTATTTTCCTCAGAATTCACCTTATCTTTCGCTTGGTCCATATGTCAGTTAGTCTTCGGAATTTTCAGTCGAATTACCTGTATATTACGGCCCGATATTCCCGAGGAATTAGACCATACTCTTGCTGCATGGCATAGACCTTGAAGAACTGTTGGCTCAAATAAGTTAGTACATACTTCGTTAATAAGAAAGCCGATCATTAATCTTTATCAACGCCCTTGTGGCGACTTGCGCTTATTCGTTGTCTTTTACTGTTTTCTTCTCGCACGTAACTATTCGTATCCACTGAACATTCCAATTATATGTAAGATGTTGTCTTTTCAGATGATGGTGATATGTAGTTTGTTGTCTTCTACATCATTTTTTAACGAAGTAGTTCCGCTTTCTATTGAATTGCATTATGGGTCACACATTTTCATCGATCAGAGAAGCAGCAAATGCAATGTTGTATTCACGAAGATCTCGATTTTCAGCTACGAAGATCATTCTCTATTGCCTTTCCGCAAATGGCATTGATGATGATAACTTGTTCAATGTGCCCGCATCACGATTGCGGTGGAGGCATCTCTTTTTCAAAACCTCTTTACTTTTGTTTGAAAAACGTTCAGATGTTGTCTTCGGATTAAGAAGAGCTTGATCAACACGTATTGCGACCATTCAGTAGCAGTTCGTAATACTCCGTTGAATTCTCGCTTTTGCACCACTTATAACCGGGTACTGTATTGACTGAAGGAAGATTCGTTGTAGACAGCCTGTCTGGTTTTTTTTTGTGGACGATAACATTTCTTTTCCATTGTGCAAGCGAATTTCCGCATGAAAAGACAGTGATCAGACCTAGTGCAAAAAGTTGAAACGAGACTGATATCGAGTAGACCCATCTTCTGCTCATGAAGGTGTTACTGATCTCCGAACAAGCCCACGGTCTGCTAATTCCCAGGTCGGCGGTGATGCTTTCTTCTCATCCCACGGAAAACGAAATCGACCAGTATTCAACATATGGAGTCATTCGATACAAAGATAATGGTTTTGAAATAAAACGACTTTGAAACATAGTATCTCAGCTCATACTGAACTTTATAAGCTGAAATATTAATTGGAATTGAAACCACTTGGATATAAAGATCGTTGCGTACAAGACATACAAGTGACAAGTGCTGCTCTACCATGATAGAATTCCAATTTCATAGAACCCACCAAATGTACATCTCTGCTTGTTGCGTCAAGGTTCGTACTTTTTATACGGAAACCTTATGCGGAAGCAATAGATAATTGAGCAAGTGGAATTTAATCATTGATGTCTTCGGGTGCTGATTTTCATAAGAAGTGTTAAAAACTTCTACACTTAGGAGCCAAAGTTGCTGGTAATTTTTTTCGTTTCGATAACTAGAATACTCGAGTAACTAAGTGGTCAGGTTATAGAAACCACTTTGCTCTATTTATTTAATTGTAACTAAGGCTCCTTAGAGCAGACACTTGACTTAAGTTGTTCAGAATTAAAGTTCCTATAAATGGAAACGAAATCCAAATTTTTAAAATTCAAAAACAAATCCCAGCAGCCATAAGCATGAGTAACATATCTGGAGAGATTGGTGTGATCCAGAAAGCAGAAACGCACCTGGATAAAACGAAAGAGCTTCTATACTACGGAGAATGGTATCCAGATTCTAATACATTTTACTGTAATTGCTTTTCATTCACTGCTTATTCTTTTTCATGGCATGGTATGACGTAAAAAGTAACCACAATAATGCTGAGACATTTGCAAAACTCCGGACTGCAGATGTCTGCGGTGAGGACAGAAATCGATATTACCCCTTCCTGGGGGCTAACGTGTTCACCACCACACCATGCGGATCCTTCATTTCGCCCGTCGCTAAACCGTGTTTTATAGGTGCTACCAGCAATCAGAGGGCGCCTGTGGCGCAGTGGTCAGAGTTGCTGCATTGCAATACACACGAAATCGATCACCGCGCCCCAGGCTTAACAAGGCTTCCATCGCTCCGGAGTTAGCAAATTGGCACCAGACTTGTCTGGGAGGATAGCAGCATTAGCTCGATACATCGGTAGGTTATCGCACATCGCAAGTCATTGTCAAAGCCAGATATGCATTCAATCACCTCCAAACGATGCTTAATGAAGTCGAATGCACGGCGCGTCCTTCAAGAATTGATCAAAGCCGAGAGTTTTTTTAATCAACAATCACCCTTCAACGAGATTAATCTGGGGAGCATAAATCGGCATTAAACCCGCTTAAGCTGAAGCTGAAGTATAAATCACAGTTTAATAACTTTTTACTTTATTATAACAATAAACTTCACTTAGAGCTATAATACACTGGTTTGAACTTCGATGCTGTCGTTATTTTCGCAATGTGTGAGTGAAAATGAACTTATGTGGAACCCCAAGTGTTAACTTTAGCTCCTAATTTTTTGAGTTTTGATCATAAAAAAAAATTAAAATTAAACAAATATCCTACGATAGCATAAACTCTTCCATAAGCCTGTAAAGTTCTCAACTTCACTAATGTAATACAAAAGCTATGGCCCATTACCAAATAACCTTTTTCATCGTGAATCTAATGATTTCTAGAAGTAGATAAAACCTTATGCAATTGAGATAAGACTCGAAAGTTAATAACATCACGATTTTAATTTAAAGAATTAAAAGTGCACAGCAAAAGCCCTGTATAAGATTCGCAGGTTGAACACAATTTACGAAAGAAGTAGATAATATAAGCAAGCACCTGTGGCACATTGAATCCATCACTAAGACCCTCTCGGTCTGCCATTGAGTCAAAAAACAACCAGCGTCCCGATAGTGAACGTACAAAAGCTACATAATGAGATGTCTCGATGCATAATACAGCCGACAGTACCTGGAGCAAACATTTCAAAACGACTGAATGATGTACTCAGGACGAATAGCGAAGGATAGGTGGTCACGATAGGGAGCTCACCATTCGATGGACAAACGGTTTTCTGACAGGCTGACCGCTTGGATAGAACAATCGGATCGCATGGTCCTGCTCACCTGCGTTGTAGTGTACACGAGTCGAACAAGGTACGCAATATGACACCTGAATGCGTTTGAAGCAAACGTACAGTTTAGCAGTAATACTACCAAATATGGCAGAAATGGTGTAAATGTGGTGAGATAACATATTAGCAAAAGTAATTGCCATTTCGGACTTTAAATTACAAATTGTGATAAAACAAAGTAAAAAGTATTAGAATCTACCGATTTTTGTCAGTACTGCACAGAAGATTTACTCCGGTAATATAAGACCGATATTCCAGAATATGATGTTCCGGAAATTACGAATCACTCAAAGCCCTTTTAAGCAACAAGTTTGCTGCTGTCGATAAATATCCGGCAGTTTTTGCGAGAAAGATTTCATCGAATCGACAGTACTTCTCGGTTTTAATTCACAATACAATATATTATGAACGGCTCCACAGCTACCGAAGTAGTTTCTGGAGCTGCATCTTCGATTTTCAGCTTTAGCAGCAACCTACTGCTGACAGGTGACCGCGACCTCCATCACGAACACTCTCATTGGCGATATGACACTATAAAAAACACTGACGTCTTAGGTATTCGGAAACCCTAGAAAGTCACCGCTGGATATGGAAGCCACTTAACGATACATCTGCCGAGATTAAGTACATCGTTATAAGAGGAATTTAGTGGGCCCGATCACTGCCTTCTCCGCTCAAAGATTCGAACAAGTCGTACCTTGGAAAAGAACTGTTGTTATTACCTAAGAAGAACAAGGCAAGTCGTATGCGAAGAGAGCATGCCGAATGGGAATTTCTCATCTCATAGAGCAGCGCATTAATCACGCAAACAACTATGAACTGTGCCTAACGCGTTTCAGTCCTTTAATCAAGGACTTCGTGTTGCACTTCCATTATCGTCAACCAATTGCTCCAGGAAAGAAGAAAACATGTTTGATCATATTGCAACACATCTAGCATGGCTGATAATAAACGCCCACTTCGGAGTTGTTATAATCAGCTTAGAAAGAAAACGGTCCAAAGATATATCGCAGGGACCAGACACACACCGACTCTCTTTGGGCTGCGGGCCATCAACTTCTCCCTTTCTCAAGAAACAAAATTCAAAAAGTAAGTAATCTTTACAATGTGAAAGATATGGCTCTAGATCATCGTGCTCATGAGTGAGAAGTGACCTACTGGACCTTTACAGTTAGCACAAGATTTGCTTTTCGAGTGTACTCCACGATTTGTTCATGAAGAAGACTAATTTATACCAAGAACGTTGAATAAGGCTCAACCAGCTCGGCAAGCAAGATTTCGAGAGGAATTCAGCTGCATAGACCAGAAAAATACAGCTATTCTACTGGGGTCTATACTATTCTATTGAAAAACGGTTCCTACAGGACACCACTAACGCTGTTTTGGTCACACCATAGTGGATAACGAAATGGCTTGATTGGTACGAAAACGTCTTCTGCATTGTTGCCGGATTCCTAGCTTTGAAGAAATTTTTTTCCAATCTCCGCTTTGATGACACTATATCTTGGAAAAATACCCATAGACGATGGTCACGGAGCTCAACAAAGAGGAAAAGCAGGGTGGTACTGTGCATAAATCAGAAGAAAACTCTCCCGGTGCTCTTCAACGCAGTTGGGAAGTGGAATGATACTTTACCCACTCCACGAAATTTACGCTGCATTCAAAAAGTGTTTAAGTTATGTCTTCTGAAATATAGGTAGCAATCCTAACATTTACCACGATTACACAGTTCAGACCACTGAAAATTCTTTTGCCTGCGAGACCCTATTTAGTAAACGAAATCTCGAGGGGTTTGACTATCAGAATATGGAAGAGTCCTCTTAAACACATCAACATATCCAAGTAGAGCAGCTATGTAAAACGACCAAACTATATAAAGTACTCGTATATAATGCTGAGATATTTGCAAAACTCCGGACCGCAGGTGTATGCGGTGGGGAACGAACGCGCTATTGTCCTTACCGGGGAGTAGCGCATTTCACCACCACACCATCCGGGTCCTTCGTTTTGTCTGTTTCTCAGCTAGTTCTATTGATCTTTTGCCATTAGCAATCACCCGTCAACGGGATTGATCTGGGGAGCCCAAATCGGCATTTATAAAGTACTAAAATCTTAGCAACGACATCAAGAAAGACCTCTGATAGAGTGACTCTCTTGCAAAGGAAGCATTCGGGACACATTCCTTCAGCTGGTTTACCACAACCATGGCACGGCTGCGTTGCTGAAATAACCCTAATATAAGGTCGAAAACAGAAATTTCCCAGAAGAATACACTTACAATTGTTGACCAGCCCGGTAATCTCGATATGTTCCAACGGCAAGATCTTGTCAAACAGTTTTTGCTGACCGTAACGCGGCAGCTAAAAATGTCGTTCGCCTTCATTCCAATGTAAGTAATTGGGAATACACAACAAGGTGCAGCCAAGACGCTATTAAATGTCGCTTTTTATAAACACCGCGCCTTAAACTACAAACAAAAATCAAACCTGCAAAATTAAGGTCTTCGGTGGGTAAGCAAATTTCACATTTGCCGAACGAAACGATCGGTCCAGAAGATGCTGTGTCGTCGCTACCCCAGCCGTCCAGTCATCAACAATTAGAGGACACAAATAAGTGCGATCTACTTTGTTGTCCTTGAGATTTCTGAAACGATGTTGAAAATCTGATGCAAGTCCATCTTCTTCCAAGCGACAAAGGATTACATTAGTTCAACCAGCGGTGGCGCTTTAAGTAATGTGCCAAAAAGCGCAGTCAATACTTCCTCTGGATCTTTCTCTTCACTTGTCAGTCCTCGCATATTTGGCAATGCTTTCGAGAGCAACTCTCGGACTTTCATAATGTGGTCTGCACGAACATAATGGAATCTGAAACTCGTCAAACTAACAATGAAAAAATGTTGCGAAGCAAGTGAACATATTCTTGCATCTCGTACGAGTCATTCAGCTTTAGCCAAGTATTTGTTATTCAATAAACCAATATTTAGCAAGAGCTGCAAAGCGAGAATTCTATCTTATGGAAATCAAAAAGTTCATTTTGTTTGGTTTCAATAGAGGGTGCTCATTTTGAAAAAGAAAAAAAAACTTTACAGTCAAGATTACATTTTGCAGCTGTTTTTTTCCACAAATGTTAGAAAGTTAAACCTAGAAGGACAACACAACTAAACTGCCTCCCACAATAAACTTAAAGATGGATGGCATCTTTTAAAAAAAACCAGTTAAAATAATGAAGTGCGCGCGATAATTACAAAACTCACCTTCTCAACGGATATACAACTTCGGTAGCGAGCAACCTTTGAAACTCTCGATACTGTGGGATGTCGTCCTTATTTGCAGGCCGATCTAGCAACCTAAGAGATTTCGTGTAAAAATGAATGAGACACAAGACAAGAGAAAAAAGCGAGACAAATAGTGAGACAATTAAGCACAGATATGCTAGGACACTATATTCATATACTGAGTATTAAAGAGAAAGAAAAAGGTAACGAGCTTACATAGCTTAAACTTTAACCGCGAAGAAAACCTACCTGTCAAACGCAGTGCTCTGTACGAACATCGCGTACAGAGTTGCATCGAGATAACAGCTATTGCGATGTCCTTGGATACCCTTCATCCGTCCGATTAAGTCATCGGTTGTAAGACACGGCTCACATTTTGAAGACTCGACACCACTGTCTACGCTTCCGAAGTCCGTGCGCACTAAATTAACGGCAGTCGTAGAAACCAGAGACCGAATAAAACAAAATATGAGACCTGGACCAGTAAGATGAAGAGTATCTCGCCATCCGCTGATATTTATTTGTTAGTTTTTTCATTACAAATTGGATCAATAAGACCAGAAGTGTTCAACGCATAATTAACACACTATCAAAAGGCAAACATGTTTCTGGAAAGACATCTCTTCATTGAGTACTTTACATAGCGTGTTTAACAAGTAGTGAAATAATGACATTAAAACACTAAACCGTATACATTGTATTTCATGTCTACATGGGAGCAGATTGCACCGCACGCTTTGGTTTCAAAACAATTTGGTCCTTGCTATTCCATTTTTGCCGCATAGAAAGAGATCTTTCTAAACTTTCTGTATTAATCGATTGTTTATCAAACATGGATGTTGTTACGTCTTTGGTTAACATTTAATAACTAACAAACAACTGCTTTTTTCAGAAGAGTTTCTTCGCCAAGCAGTGAGATTATACTTCCCACATTTCTCAACTCCATCGAGTCAAAATACGAATGAAAAGATAAAGCTCTCCGCGCTGACCAATCCCTGAAGGATACGCTATGTATTCAACTTCACCAAGCACCGTTAGAGGTAACTAATCGCATATCTAGCCTATAAACTGAACCACAGTGGCCTACCGATGAATAGAGTCGGTAGTACTATACTCCTAGGCAGGTCTGGTACCAGTTTCCCGACTCCGGAGGAATGGAAGGCTTAATCTGAGGCGCCGGATCGAAACCATGTGTATTGCAAGGGCACCTCTAACCACTGCACCACATGCGCCGAAATACGGATATAAATACAAAATATGTAAAGATGATAAAGTATACCTAGCTTGTTATGTGGGACCGAGTACTAGAGGCGACTACCAATGTTGTAAATGTATTGCAGGATAAATAAAACAGGGAATACTTTAAAAAAAAACGTAGAAGTGAAAAAGCACGTGGAAAATCAAACAGTGCAGCGAAAAAACCCAAGACGAGGACGTAGTCATAAATGTATTACTAAGTCTGACGCTGCCTTGCAAAAGGTCTGAAAGTGACTGGATATTTGCATCATTTCCGGAATCGAAAAGAAAGGATATGATTTCAAACATTTCATTCCTATTTCTTTTATTTTATAACTTATTACGCACTTGACACTTAATACTTGAACGACCCGTCCTCATTGATTGTGCGGACCACAGCACAATCACCATTTATCGGAGATTTGCTGGTTGAGTCATTGTGGTTCCCCGGAATTCCGAGATTAGCCTGGCCAAAGTCTGCCCCAGGTCTTCACGACCACAAGCAGTCGCAGCTCTTGTGGATGATCAGAGTGAGATTTGCCACCATGCGACTTTAATATCAGGACGGTATACCTGGTATTGGTTTACTCTTAGCTAGGCATCCTAATGGAAACGTCGGACTAGTTCTCAGCTTAGGAGACCCTACCGGGAAGACGAATCCACCCGCTGTACATCGCAGTCCGAGTCCGACACCCAGGAACACCTCCTGACCACGATGAGGCAGTAAACCATTAGGAGGTGTTGTGTACTAGTTATTATTATTCATTTATTTACTATGTGTCTATATTTTTTATCACTGCCTGATAAAGACACTTTAGGCAACATGAAAATTGAAACAGGCGCCGAAGCAGCTCATTTACCATTTATTAAATTACCTATGAAACCTATGGGGCACATGTGGCGCAGTGGTCGGACGCGCCCTGCAATACATATGGGATCGATCACGGGCCCATACCCGCCAAGCCCTCCATCCCTCCGGAGTCGAAAAATTAGTACCAGACTTGTCTAAGTGAATAGTAGTACTGGCTCGATATATCGCTAGGCTACCACGAGTCATTGTAAAGGCCAGATATGCATTCGATCGCCGCTAACGATGCTTAGCGAAGTCGAATGTACGACGCATCCCTCAGGGATTGAGCTACGCCGAGAGATTTATCTTTTACCCTTTATCTATAGAACCAGTCTTACCACATCACGTGAACTTCAGCACTTCTCAATCAGTTCATTACCTTCCATCCGTCACCTATGAAAGTCCTACAATTCTGTACGTAGAAACCGCTGCTATATGAGGACTTCGCCTTCTACACAAAATCACTAAACCAGTATTCCACGCGTTAACGAGAGAAGACGACAGAGCTTCATGTTATAGGTGTTACCGGAACGACATATGAGTTCGATCACTATCATGAATGACGGTTACAAGACAAAGAAACTATTGGAAGAAGTGGTGACGAATGACATGTGGACACAGTTGATCTAACTAAACAAGGAAGTAGATAAATCGAACCAATAGGGGCGTTCGAAGAAATTAAATTTGAAGAAATTCTAAAGAAAGACAAATCACACTACGTAGAGAGGAGAAGCAGTGCAAATTTACACTGATCCATAGCGAATATAGTTCTGAAAGCGACTTAACATACACTTCAAGATTATGTATAATATTTATGTATTTATTCATGAGTTAAGCCACAAATGTTTTCCTCAGGCCAAAACTTTGGGAAATATCATCCAAAATCGTTGAGAGGATGCTGCCTTAAGACACTTCAAGTAAAAAAGTCAAGAGGTTCGTAGATTCTAATCATGCCTACAACTAGTGAACTTATGTAGAGCTACAGCTACAAAGAACATGTGGATCAAATATATCTATGTAATAAAAAAGCCATAGCAGAAAAGCACTACATTCTTTTACATTTTACAACCCTCTAACTCGGATGACTGGCTCCGATGAAGACGAAGACGTCGAAACGTTAGCCGCATAAAATTATGTAAGCTCGTCTAAGCTCAACAGTTTAAATGCATGTTGACTGTAATCTTCGTTTCTCCTATTGAACCAAACCAGCAAAAACATCGTAAAATACATCACAGGGGTTATTCAAAGACGAACCTTGCTGAACTCACGTACATTCTGAAACCACGCAAAACGGCCACATTCGTGCAAGAGCATATCAGATACCATAGTTCCATACTAGAGTACACTTCACTACGGTAGTTTGTGAAGAACAGGATCAAATATTAATTTCACTATATTCGATCCACTGAAATCTATCCAGCAACTTTGCACTTGACAGTGGAACCTAGCAGCGCACAGCCGTACGAACTATGTCAAATGAACGACCCAAATTTTAGTCATAAGTCTTTACTGAAACAGGAGCAAGGAAGAAGTTCGGAAAGAAAGTTTTCAAAAAATCAAAACATTAAAAAGAAGGAAAACAGACATTAGACACTACTTCGAAGTCCAACTGCAGAAATGTTAGGAAACAAACTTTCGATAGTTTCGTATCAACATGAAAAGTGAACAAGTCAAAATTGTCTAACTTGTAATTCATTAAATATTTCTCTCAATGCTTCTATTTTGCATAAAGGGTACATGGTTAAACACAAATTAAAACACTGAATTTAACGAAAAACCTTCAAGAGGTGAGCCAGCGTTGTCCCTTGATGGGCACTGGTCAATGCGACGATCTCTCCTGAGAGCTGAAGTCGGCACAAGCACACCGTTCACTATGTCAGCAGCGCTCGACATCGGTGCATCATATGCAGAACGCCATCCTGTCGGACAAACATCATCCTCAAAATGACATTTGCAGAGCACATATCCAAGAAAACAAAACAGCATTTGAAATAAATAAGCCCACAGTCACGGTGAACACAGATGTTTATTCTAACAATTTCACATACAATAAGCAATGAGTAAATTCAAAAACTTTAGATGGACGCGTTTATTCAGAACAGAACTCACTAATTCGACAACGGCGCTCTTCTCAATGTGATCATAATCCTGACTCAGCGCATCGCCAATCCAACGAATCACTCCCGATCGGCATGCGCCCAAATGACAAACTTCGACACAACTTCCTATCGAAGAGGTAGTTCAGAAGGATCACTTTACTTCGAATTGCTATTGATGGAAAACCTTCACTTACCAACAGTGAACGAATCAATCATATAATCTTCGGCTCTCATAATGGGTCGCGGCGGCACAGGAGGGTATGGATTATCGCGTAAAGACTCTGCTGAAGTCTAAAATAGCTGAAGCTGAGACTTTACAAGCATAATATAGAACAAAAAAAACAGGGTAGAACCCTGTTCTAGCACAAATGGATGAAAAAAAAAACGAAGAGGAACACCAATAATTCACATGAGAATGAATAGGCAAAATAATTACGAAGTAAGTAAAAGAAGAAGAAGATACCTGCTTCTGAGCCATTGAGAATTTCTTGTTGTTCGAATTATCACTGATGGAATGACAGCGAGGAACGATCTCAAGAGCAGACAAAAGCACAAAGCCAGCGTGATTCTCAGGCGTTTGGAACAGAACTTCGCCTTGAAAAACACCAGTTCCTTTTCCGACTTTCTCATCCTGGAATTCACATGAACAACTGATCGCTATAAGTGCTCAAAAAATTCAGCTTAGAAAGTTGCGCATGTAGGAACGCAAGGAAATGTCACAAATCAATGGTTCCGATGAGAAAGTAGATTGCCAAGAAAACCTTTTCAGAGCTGACTGGATTGTAAAATCGAAAACTCTAACAAGCAATAAGTTGAAAATGTAAATAATGCTGAGGTAATTCGCAATGCCAATAAAAGCCATAGAGATCTACAGGAATACGAAAAAGAAAACCCACAAAGTCGATACCGGCATATAAATTGCTATGTCCTTTCAGATGACCTATGAATTTTATTGTGCCTTTATGGACGACACCATCAGATATCCATGCACAACGATCACCTATCATGGCTCCACCAGTACTAGCCGGATCGTCCACCCTGGAACATATGGTTGATTTAGAAAAAATAGCGTTTTCCTTGGAAACAATAAGAGCTGACAATAGGAAATACCGAAATGTTCTGTCATGGACGGCCACTGCGTGCGAGCTCTGACTTCTTGCCGGTGCAGAGTGTTGGGGACGACTACGATGCCGTGTTTCTCGGTCTTTCTGCTGCTCTTTCTCACGTATATGATCCATATAATATTCATCATATGTGTTGAAAAATTCAGGCCTTCCCCTTCTTTCAAAATATGCTTCTTTCCAAGGTTCCGGTTCACTCCCGTATCTGAAAAAGTGCAGGTCTTACAAGGCCAGATGCAAAAAGAAAAACACTAGTGAAAACAACTGCGCAAACCAACGTAGTTAAAAACGGCCATATGAATACTTCAAGCAAATCAAATTTGATGTACAAACTGACGACTGGTATGCTGATGAAGGAACTGCTCGCTGGGATTCATGCCCTGAGTCAACTCGGCGGATCGGTATAATACGTGGTTCGTTAGCCAGCACCATTCTAAAAACACGTACTGAAGAAAAAGTACCTCACCACTAAATACTGCGAAAGTTCTCTCCATCCTACGGCTGCATAAAATATACACGATAAAGCGTCCAGCACTACACTGGTCTAACTATCCCTTGAGAACGCCCTATCCACTCAATTCGACTAAGGCATTGTCGATGTGGCTGAATGGGTAATTCGCCTATAGTGATTGACACTCTCAGTTCATTAAAACATGTTTTCACAGTTTTCACAGTTCAAGGCAATTCTGCTACTGGTTTTCTCACCTCGGAAAAATCGAGAGCTTGGTTTACGAGAAGCGCTGGGTCAAGTAGATGAGCAAGTTTATCTTGCAGGGCACGTCTAGCTGCTGCGCTACAAGTACCTCACGCAAACAAATTTATAACTTGTTATCATGTGTTGGCAAGCAGCAACCTTTTAGCATTGTCCGGATAAGATTCCTCACTAGACTGCACTTTACATTTGTAAAAATGCGTACAAAATAAAGTTAGGAGAAAAGCTGGTTGCAAACCTATTCTCGGATGACGTGGAACTATTCGGTGTGTACAATTGACCCGCATTCGGATGAAAGTATCGCGGAGACGTCGACCAATCCGATCCGTTCATATCGGAATACTGGGAGCTTCTTGAAATACCAGTAAATGAAATCTGAAATAGGACTTTTAAAAAATAGGACAGACTGTAACCCAGTAGTATGAAGGGACGGAAATCACATCTAACAGAAGAACACGAAAAACACAAGGTGGAGAGATCGCTGAAACGAAAAACTCTTTTCCTGGAGACAACCAAACGACTTCCTAAACATTCTTCATTAGAGAAAGCACGAACTCAGAAAGGAAGAAGAGGAAGAACTTCTCACAAAACTACGAACTTTCTGTGGAACTGGACGCCTGTATGAAGTTTACCTTACGAAAACAATAACTACTATCTGTTTCTCTATTTTACCTTGCCTGTAAAAAAAATTACACAGATTTCCAAAATGCATTCTGGTGGAAACTGGGGAAAAAACTATTAGCGATTTCTTAGGAACCTTTCGACAACGCTTTGGCGCTTAAATCGGAAATCACGACGAGATCAATGGTCTGCTTTCCACTAAACTGTTTGTGGCTTGAAGGATAAAGTCCTAATCGGACGTGAACGACATGTATTACTCTGTGCGGTGGCTATCCACCAACTACTTAAATACTTACAACAAATAAACGGCTCGGAAGAAGACGAAACCGCCGAAACGTCAGCAATTGTGTTCTAATAAATTCTATATTAACAACCTCGTGTCTGCTTATTGATGAAAAACATTGAATTATCAATTAATGCCGAGGTTAACAGAAAGTCGGTCCTGGTGAACGACATCGTTGGGAAGACGAATGCAGTTCGTGCGAACAACGCGCCGGCCACGGAGCCGTCGACGCTCAACGAGAGCGGCTCGGGATCGATGCACGTGGGAGACAGCGCGCCCGGGTCGGGGAGGAGCGCGCCCGGGTCGGGGAGGAGCGCGCCCCGCGGGAGCTGCTGCCACCCCCGAGGTCGGCCACTGGCCAACTTGACTCACCCCATCGCCTAGGTGAAAATCCGACGACCCACTTATTACACAAGCTTGAAACCAGCCGCTAGACTGCTATTACGTTCTTCAGAAATCAATGTGAGATCTGTAATTTTGTTCTTCTTGTGTTCTAGCAATTGTAGGCTGCATTACTAGACATCATTCTAAAGCTTATCTTACGCACTTCCGCTAAGTGTAATTGAACTTTAGCATAGATTATGCCTTTGACAAACTCTAGAGATTAGAAGGTTTGTTTTATTTCACATAACCCATCTTCACATCCACTTTCCTCAGTGGATCCCAGCACTTCTTGCGTTCGATTTGTTTCCCCGAATTCGATCATCCGCCAAGACCTTTGAACTTTTCACGTTTGGGTTCGGCTGCTTCTCGAGAATTGTTTTCTTTTTCCTTATGAATGTTACTGAATGCTGATCGACAGCGTCCGCGCGAAGGCAGACAAGTCTGGTAACAATCTCCTAATACCGGAGGGATAAGAGTGCTGGTGAGCGCGGTGCGGGTTCGAATCAGCATTGTACTCGTGCTGAACAGCATCACTACCACTGCATCACCCCTCTCTAAGTTTATAAAATCTACTTTCAAGAATTCAAACCAGGTCATAGTCTATCGCAAATGTCTCGGAACATTAATGAAGTAGCGCGCAACGAAGTGATTTTGTCATGGATTAGTCGACCATGGAAATAAGAGAAGCTGTTATTGACGACGATGAATTGAAGGTTTCAGTGGAAGCCAATACATGCACGACTGTTCCAGAAGTTGCAGAAGGACTTGCTGTAAGCAAATCAACTGTTTCGAAGTATCTAAAGAAAATGGGAAAGTCGAAGAACCTCGACAAAGGGGTGCAGCGCGAATTGAATGGTAATCAAGTAAATCGCCATTTTGAGATCGGCGTATCTTCTGCGCAGTCAGAACGATCTATTCCTTTACTGTATTCCGAAATGCGAACAGAAATGGATCCTCTGCGCCAATCGGCGACGATCAGTTCAATGATTAAAGTGCGAACACGCTCTGCAGCACTTCTCAAAACCTCAATTGGACTGAAAGATCATTAAGACCTTTTAGTGGTCTGCAGCTGGTTTGATTCTTCAACGCTTCCTGATTCCGGGTGAAACGGTTACGGCGGAGGAGTACGTCCAGAAAACATGCGAAATAAACCAGAAAATTCAACGGCTGTTCTCCTCATTGGTCAACAGGAAGGGACCAATGCTTCCTCACGATAACGTGCCGCCACACTTCGCAATACCGACGCTGCAGAAGTTTCACAATCAGGGTTACGAAACTCTGCCTCATGCACCATACTCGCCAGAACTCTTATCTACGACCATCACTTCTTAAAACATCGCAGGAACTTCCTGTGCGAGAAGTGCTTCGAAAGCCAAACCGTGGCCGAAATTGATTCAATGGCTTCGTCGCCTGCAGAAGTCCAAGATTCGTGCAGATGGTAGAAATGAATTTTTTCCGTTGATAAAAACGTGTAGATTTTAATAGTTTTCATTTCGATGAGTAAATTTCATTCTGGGTTTAGATTGCCACTTTACAAATAGAAGTTGAAATCTACCATTGATTTCCGAACGGTCGAGTAGATCAAGAACCGTCCTTTACAAAATGGGAATGTCGAAATGACAATAACAACAGCGCGTGTAGCGCGGTGAATAGAGGTCCCTGAAATGAACACTGGATCGGTCCCTGGGTAGTCCCTGCCAGCTAGACCTTTCACCCCCGTTGGAGGCTAATTGGCACCAAACTTGTCTAGAAGGATAAAAAAAACATTGAGTTCACGCGTCAGTAAGCCATCGCGAGTCATTGTATAGGCCAGATATACATTTGATCATCTTCGCAATGCTTGTTGAAGTCGAATACATGGTACATCTCTCAAAGATTGATCAATGCTGAACGCTTAATCCTTGATCCTTATCCAGACCATATCATTCATTTGTACAATGCTCCATTCCACTCGACTCATCGAATGCATGGCGCATCTCTCCGGGATTTATCAACGCCGAGAGCGCTGTCCTTTGTTTATTATCCTTTATCTTCACAAAATTTCAGTGGCGTAGTGAGCTAGTCGTTCACCATTCCGTTACCTTCGTCTACTTTTGTGAGACCCTTTCACTTCCTTTAAATAGTGTTCTCTTGAAATTGTGTCAAAATACAACATTTAACACGAATGCAAATGACACGTGTAGTCCAGTGTTTGGAGGTGCCCTGCAGTCGATCTCTGGTTCGATCCCGAGCCTAATCCTAACGAAGACTTTCAGCACCTCAGGGGTCCAAAAATTGTACCAAACTTGTCTAGGAGGATAGCAGCACCGATCTGATTCATCGTAGGTCACCTTTAATCATTGTATAAGCCAGCTATGTAATTCAGTCACCTTTAATGATGCTTGATGAAGTCGAATGGATGCCGCATCCTTCAAGAATTGATCAACGCCAAACGCTTTACTTCAATGATATTTACCGATTATTTATGTTTTATTACCACGAACTGCTACCTACCAATGTGACGACAGCAATTTAGATGCTTTCCAGAAGTTGAAAAGAGCGAAACGCAAGAAGTCTTCTGTGTTTTGACTCTGTACTAAGAAAGTTAGTGAAATTGAAAACAGGAGTGGAAATCTGGAATGGCAGATCGAAATGAGGACGGAAATTATTTTTCTCGGTTCCTCCTCACAGTGTACTTCTTTGAGAAGTCAGTTTTCGAAAAAATGAGCAATCAACACTTAACTTAAGAATCCTATGATAGCATGGGTAAATGCACTGACCGATCATAGCTTCAGAAATATGAGCTGCTATTATCAGGATACTTCTTTAAATTCATCATTCCTCACTCGATAGGATCACTATCTTATCCGTTCGAAGATTTAATTCAGATGTAAATTAGAAAAGAACTCTTTTTGTTGCCCAATAAGAAAAAGGAAGTCGTGTATGACGAGAACATTTAAGAAAAACCCTTCTTACATAATTAAGGGATATACTACTGAAAACTACAGACTGCTCATCGAACGATGTAAAACCTGTACCGAACCAGTCTCAGTTCTTCATGCAGTGATTTTGAATCTGATCTCGACGACCGCAAACTGGTTCCTTCTTTGGAAGAAAAGAACACTTAGATTAGAAAAAGTGGAAGAAAACTGTAGTAAGCAGCTCAAACGACTGTGCTAAGAAAGTGCCGTCGAAATCTGTATGAGTGCAGTGCACAAAGTGTTGTACTACGTTTTTGTACTGTTAGTGTCATTACCCCACCGTACCGTTCGGTGGTTTCTTCGTTATAAATGGTAGGTTCCTTGCTTGTTGAATAGGTTAAATAACAAAGAATCCTGCTGATGAATACTGAGGTGTTTTTGATGTACTCGTACATCGGGGTCATGGCAAAGTTTCATGGCTGCAGTTCAACTATATGTTGTAATATCCTCGGAAACTTTCAGGTCAACTCGTACAATGTAGATACCTCCATGCGAAGGATGATTTTCGCTACGATCTGCATTTTTTCTGAACGTTACTGACATAGACAAAGCAAAAACTCCCCATATATCGGCTGCACTTACTGCTAACATGTTTAGCACCTTCTGCGGCTTGTAGGGAGTCCTTATATTCTGACAATGTATGTCACAATAGACAAGTAACGTCTCCCTTTTTTGGAGCGCAGGCGATTTCCATTAATAGATATTTAGTCGACGGTATAAAAATAATGCTATAAGAAGATAACTTGTGTTCAGTTGAATCTTGTACCCACTCAACGCGACTTTCTGCACGTTCCCACTCTAGAGCCTCTATGCGTTTAGTCAATGAAGCCCTCCGGATGATTTCAGTAGTAGCTCCATATGCTTAAACTACAGGTAGAAAATACCCTAAAAACCAATTTTCGTTAAACCGCGGCAGGAATATTCGGCACTTTTTTACATGATTCAGTTGACACGAGGTTGATAAGAAAAACTTTATTCGGTTAACGTTTCGGCGCCTTCATCTTCTTCAGAGGCGGGTTAATCCGAGTCGATGATCTCCAGCTGGTCGTTGTCCCAATGTGAATGTTCATTGGTGCCGGTGCGGCTCAAGCGGTGCTTCCTCTACTGGAATAGGCTTAATGAAACAGCGAACACCCACATTGCTACAACTACCAGCTTGGGACCATCGACTCGGATCAACGTGCCTCTGAAGAAAGCGAAGGCGCTGAGACGTTAGCTGAATAGAAGTTTTTTATACCGACTTCATGTAGTCATATAGAAGATGATAGGTAAAAAGGATGTCTAAATCAGGAATTAACAAAAATGTATGCACCGTTCACAAATTTTTACGACACAGGGAAAATTTGTCTCAATCTGATGTTTATGTCCACGAGAAACTCTGCCCTGTTCTAGATTTCGATACCTTGTCTTCAAGAGTTCGTCGGAAGAACAGCGTCATACACTGAGAATGTCGGAGGAATTTCCTTTTATCTTCTCCTTCCCCCAACATTAATACACGACTCCGATTTCATCCTTCCTCTTAAGTTTTTGCTGGATGATCTGCACTGGCACCTTCTACCAGCTGTTCTTGCGCTTGGCTATCAAGACGAACTATTCTGGAGCATGCTCTAGACGAAAGTATAACCGCATACGAATAATGCTTTGCCTCTTTTGTTAAACCTTTCATGAGTTTTTTCATCACGGATTCAGTCACACCCGCATTCCTGAAAAGGTCCCTACTAGGAAACACCATATCAAACAAGAAAACAAATGTAACAAATACAAATAATATAACTTGAGCTCCCCGGTAAGGACAACAGCGCGTGCTCGTTCCCCACAGCATACACCCGTGGTCCGGAGTTTTGCAAATATCTCAGCATTTCATACGAATATAACTTGAATGAAAAGTTGCAAAGAGGCGCTAGCGATGCAGTGGTGAGATGACTTTCGGACAACGCGAGGCGGTGGATTTGTCTGGAAAGAGATCCAGATCCACAAAGTCTGGCTAGTCCCTGTGATGAGGACCTAGGGACGCGCCATTCTAAGATTCCAAGAAGAGTAAATTACCAGGATTTAACGACATCCACGAAAGCGAGCGAAGTCCTCAAGCAGCAGCTTATCCCATATGCGATGAACGTCGAATAAAAGCAGTTACGGTATCTGCACACTACCATTTAAGGTGTCAAGTTAAGAAAGTCACCCGGCTTTACTGGATAATTTGCATGGTATGAATTGTATTTGTGCTTCCTATGAAGATGTGTTGGCAGAGTTTGACTCTACTTTCAAACACCACAACGGTTTTACCAGCACAGACGTTCTCATGGAATGGTAGATTCATTCACAATATCAACTGACAATTTAAAGCAAATGACCTAATCTTGCACAACCGGTCTTGTCCATCACGGTTCGCCCCGCGAACCAAATGGAGGAGAGCCAATAACGTTTTCAACTTGCTCTCATTGCATTAGAGCCAAGAGAATCAGATCCCAGAGAATGGATAGGGAGTTCAACAATCTCTAGAAGCCGGAAGTTTAGAAATTCCAATCGGCAAGTAGGGACGGATTAATCTTTCCATTTCTTCAGCAGTAGTCGAGTGCCATAAATGGTCCTTCTTTTGTCAGTACCTCTTCATCTCCTTCATATCCAGAGCCACATAGAAAAATGTCAAAAAAATGCAGCCAAACGGGAGCAATTGTTCTCCCTCGGAGTGACTATCACCGAAAACTGTGCGTTGATGCGACATCACTCTGTTCGCACCACATCGTTTACATCATCATCGACACCTTCGTCTTCCAATCTACCCTCGTACAGATTGCTCATTTTCCTCGGCACATTCACTCTCGTTTTGTTCATTCTCGGATGAGTATGAGAAAGTTGAAATGACTGGAAATGGAGTTTAACCATGCCCTTCCACTGACATGATTTAGGATCCAACGATCGAAAATTGATTGTCCCAGCGTGTTCAAGCGCTTTGATGAAATATGATTATCATATGGAATAGGTGGATACAAAAAATAGCAAAAATCCTGAAAAACGTTTCACATTTTTTACGTAGTCAGTCGCCTTATGCCAAAATCATCGTGGCTCCACAAGAGAATTTTTCTCAGCATGCATAATCAATGGAAATGTTCCAAAAGAAGGAAAAGTACGTATAAGAACGTGAAAATCTCTTGAAAAATATGGACAGCAAGCGGATTCCAAAGCGAAGAGCATAAGAAAGAGAGCCGATAATTTTCAGAGGCACCTCGGTTGGCCTCCATTGATTTCAATGGACGCCGGGAATGGCGAGAGCACCGTTCCCCTCCCTAGGCGGCCGCCTCGACATCTCCGTCGATGTGCTGAGGTTAACGTGGACAACTCGAAGACTGCTACAATAACCATGGAAGTTACAGTTTACGGTAACAATGGGCAGTTCTACTTGAGCAGATACACAGGTACAATGAGATGCTTTCAGAAGACCGAGATTGAGTTTTCCTATTTTCACGATGAAAAATGTCTGCAATGCTCTTTTGATCAATAACGAACAGAACTATAACGAGACGGAATGAAATCTATTGAGCGAATCCGCCGAGACAAAAAAGATAATTTTGGTCGTCGCTAATGAATAAACTGAGTCATGAAAACCATTCATAGGAATGTCCATGAAATAGAGAATTTCGAAGGCAAAATTATGGGGAAAGGGGCGGGGAATAGCTCAGTAGTTAGTGACGCCGTCGATCAGGAAGCAAAGGTGCTAGGTTCGAGTCCCGCCGTAACGCTCTCCTCCAATCCACGCGGAAAAGTCTTAGCTAGGCTATTTCCAAGAATTCAAGGAGAATCGACTCGGCCAGCATTCTACGAAATTCATAAAGAAAACGAAATCTTTAAACAGCAGCTGAAACAATACGTGAAATGTTGGAAGACCATTGGGGATGGTGGATGTGACCGAAAACAAATCGAATGCAAAAAGTACTGGGATTTGCACAGTAAAATCCAATGACGGGTCATATAAAATAAAAAGAAATAAGAAAAACGGCGTGGATCTTATGGAATAGAAACGCATCAACGGAAGTGCCAACGAGAGTTCGTTGCATGGTGTATAGCTAGAAAACGGCCGTGCATTGTTGCCACTGGACTATGATGGCTGTTAGAAAAGGATCAGACGGAGATGAACTGATCAAGTAAAGGCCTGACATTGGTATCGACCGTCAGCCACCACCACTTCTGCAGCGCACCAAATATCGAAAAGCCACTCGTATACGAATTGTCGACGTGAAACAACCAAACACTTCCATGATTCCCCAGACTTCGTTCTTCACGGAAACTGATGATGAGTGAAACGCAGATCCCATCTTATTATTAAGTTGTTCTACTACGAATGAAAGTCTGCTAACACTCGAACTAACTGAGAAAGTGGATTAGCAGAGGATTAGAAATATTACGGAAACTGCCACGACCGACTTTCTATTAACCTCGGCTTTGATCAAGTGATTTTCTTCGTATTTTTGTTGAACAAACGCGAGGTGTTATTATTCTTTGTTCACGATTAAGCTGACGTTTCAGCGGATTTCGCCTTCCTCAGAGCCTGGAAAGGTCAAGTCGATAGCAATCTACTCTGCCAGACGCCTCCATAACCAAACAGAAAAACCCCAAACCAAGATTTCAATCACTTTGAACACAGCTTTGCACACTCACCGCTTTCTATGAGGTTTCCACTAAGTATG